>MJUU01010915.1:36865-50587 GCA_002080025.1 Modiolus philippinarum
ACCGCCATTTTCAAAATGGCCGCCAAAAAAGGCGGGAAAATTCAACATTGTCCGATTTCAATAAAATTTGGTTTCCAAATAGATCTTGATGTTGTGAGTTCAAAACTGGTGTTGAAAATTGTTCGTTGACCGCCATTTTCAAAATGGCTGCCAAAAAAGGCGTGAAAATTCAACATTGTCCGATTTCAATGAAATTTGGTTTCTATGTAGATATTGATGTTATGACTTCAAAACCGTTATTGAAAATTGTTTGTTGACTGCCATTTTCAAAATAGCGGTCAAAAAAGGCAGGAAAATTCAACATTGTCTGATTTCAATGACATTTGTTTTCCAAATCGGTCTTGATGTAGCAACTTCAAAACTGATGTTAAAAATTGTTTGTTGACCGCCATATTAAAAATGGCTGCCAAAAAGGCAGGAAAATTCAACATCGTCCGATTTCAAAGAAATTTGAATTCCAAATAGATATTGATGTTACGACTTCAAAACCGATGTTGAAAATTGTTTGTTGACTGCTATTTACAAAATGATGTCTCGACTTCAAAACTGGTGTCGAGAGTGGTCCTTAGCAAGAACATTTTTATCGAAAAAGCCCAACAAAGAAATATAATAAAACATGATCAGACTTTAAAAACATTCAAGATATTGGACGTGTTCGACCTACTAAAGTTTGAGAAACAGAAGATCAACTGTATAACTTACATTGTTACCTTGATTGTGGCAACTGAAAGCCAGGTGAGCGATACAGTCTCCTGGAAGCCTCTGGTTTCCTATATTTTCCTATAAATATGACCATCCCTATATTTTCCCTATAAGTCACTAAAATCCCTATAAAGCCCTTTATATAAAAAAAAAAATCAAAAATTGTTAAAAACATATTTGAATGCTCTTAGGGACCGACCATTTAACTTGAAGGGGGGATTATGGTTTTTTTTCTGAACAGAAAATTTTTGTCATGCTTTGCGCGAAAAAATTAATTTGTTTTTTATGTATCATCAAATTTTTTTTTTCAAAATTAGCAATATTTTTTGGGCAGAAAGCCTAGAATATTTTTTTCATCAATTTCGCAGCCAAAATATTTTTTTCACACTTCAGATAATTTTTTTGGAAAAAAACACAGCCCCTCCCTTCAGGTTAAATGGTCGGCCCCTTATCATTTAAATTTATTTCAGATCTCTGCACATTATATTGTGTATTAATAAGCTGTTTCTGGCATAGTACATTGTAGTTGTACCATCTATCAGGTATAGCCAGGGTAATAAAACTTAGCCATACTTACCGATACACTCGTACCTTTAGATTTTTCAAAAATGTCTGTTATTTTTGACAAAATGATACTACAAGAATACGGTTACCTTTTTAAATAATCCGAAATAATAATCTCTATAAACATTTACTGACTTATTTGATGATTGTCACTTTAATTGGGCTTGCTTATAAAATCTATGTATTAGGAAAGTGTATCAAGTACATGTAGTATGGTTCAAGACCAAAATTCATTTTATTAGAAGATGGCAGATACTTAAATGCATATAACCACCAATTACTCAATGAACTCTGATAAACTCATATTAGTAAATTTTAAATTTGCACTTGTATTTCATCAGTTTTACTCAATATTTTCCATCATGTTACTGATTTGTTATACTGATTTAATTTACAATAACTAATAAAAAATAACATCTGAAAAAACACAAAATTAGGGTAACACAAACTTCCTGTTATAAATATACTGATATGTTTGTGTCAAGAAAAAGCCCAAATCCAGCTGATGCTAGGATATAAAACTACAAATAATTAAAAAAAAAAACTGGGTTGCACAAACGTCAATTTAAGTTAATTTACTTTTAACTTTTAATTGTAAATGAAATCCTTAACAAACTCACCCAAATTAATTTACACTTAAAATCTAAACATCAATTAACTTTAATTGACGTTTGTGCAACCCAGTCCTGAATGATTACTGGTATATTAGAACAATCTAGAGGAATGACAACTCTCTCCATCTGAAAGATTTTGTTTTTACATTGATAATAATTATTTCTGAACCAATGAGATAAAATGCTTACTATATTTTTATTCAGAACCAATTAACTTTATATATTTTTGTTTAATAAAACCCTATATATTCCTATAAATCTGCCGAAAAATCCCTATATTTGCCCTATAAACTTAGAAAAAAATTCCTATAATCCTATATTTTTTAGACTGAAAATGGCTCGACACCCTGCCTTGTGTAAAGGGCCATATGAATTATTTTTATTACTTAGTGTCAGATGTCACCTCATTTTCAATCTGTCTATGATTAAGTTTCTTATAGATTTTCGTTTTTGAGACCGGTATAAAAATTAAGTCTAGTGTAAGAGCTCATCCAATCAACATGTTGTTTCTATGAAAGGAAATAAGAGTAAAACCTACATTTTTAATTGTGTCTCCTGCACCCAGTGGATCACTATCCGTTGTCTTGCATCTGTCTGTCCGTCAGTATAGCTAAAAAAATTTATTATGTCACCTGCACCTAGTGCAGGATCGGCACATAGGGATCATTATCCGTCATCTTGCGTCAGTCTGTCTGTCCTGTATGGCTCAAAAAATTTTAAGCATTATCCGCATCTCCTAAACCGCTTGACACTTTTCAACGAAATTTGCAGGAATGCTTCAGTATATGTTGAAGATGTGCATCATGCATTTTGTTTTTCTAGTGTCGCCTGCACCTAGTGCAGGATTGACACATAGGGATCACTATCCGTCGTCTTGCGTCCGTCTGTCTCTCTGTCTGTCCATCTGTATGGCTCAAAAAATTTTAAGCACCATCTGCATCTCCTCCTAAACCGCTTGACACTTTTCAACCAAATTGCAGGAATGCTTCAGTATATATTGAAGATGTGCACCATGCATTTTGTTTTTCTTTAATTTTTGTTTTTTCCAGATTTTATGCTGTTTTTGGACTTTGTCATTTTAGCTTATTGGAGTCTTGAGGGTATGTCTCCATTATCGGCAACTCCTCCTCAACGGCTTTGTATTTTTCAACCAAACTTGCAGGAATGCTTCAGAATATGTTGAAGATGTGCACCATGCATTTTGCTTTTTCTTTAATTTTGTTTTTGTGTCGCCTGCACCTAGTGCAGGATCGACACATAGGGATCACTATCAGTTGTCTTGCATCCGTCTGTCTGTCCGCCTGTCTGTCCGTCTGTATGGCTCAAAAATTTTAAGCATTATCCGCATTTCCTCTTAAACAGCTGGGCTCTTTTCAACCAAACTTGCAGGAATGCTTCAGTGTATGTTGAAGATGTGCACCATGCATTTTGTTTTTCTATAATTTTGTTTTTTCCAGATTTTACGGTGGTTTTTGTCTCGCCTGCGACGAAAGTCGCTGAAAGCAAGACATAGGTATAGCAATCCGGCGGCGGCGGCGGCCTAAACTTTTTTTTAAAACCTTCATAACTTTTCAAGGTTAATACATACAAACATCATCTTTGGTCCCCAGCACCACCAAGTGATGACCTTTCCAGCAGCATATATTTTGGATGACCTTGACCTTGTTTTCATGGTTCAATAAGCACTTAAACATTGCGACATAGTTTCACATTCAAGTCCTTTTCTCAGGAACTATAATACCTAGACTTGTCATATTTGGTCTATAGTGAGATCTATATGGGTACACGGCAGTCTGACACCTGTCGTGTTGCCTTGACCTCAATTGCATGGTTCAGTGAACTTAGAAAATCTGCGACATAGTTTCACATTCAAGTTGATTTCTCTGGATATGTAATATATAGAACCATAATATTAAGTGTATTGATGTATCTTAGTAGTTGCATGCCAGTCTGCCACTTGTCATTTGACCCTGACCTCATTTGCACGGTTCAGTGACTTTGTAAATTCTGCGACATAGTTATACATTTAAGTCAATTTCTGAGGCACTGTAATATATAGACATACTATATTTTGTCTATTGCTACATCTAGGTGGGTGCTTGCCAGTCTGACACCTGTCATGTAGCCTTGACCTCAATTTTATGGTTCATTGACTTTGATCACTTTTCTACTAGAATACTTATTTCTCTGTAACTAGAACACCTAGATTCATCATATTTGATATATTGCTACATCTAGGTGGGTGCATGCCGGTCTGACACCCGTCATGTATCCTTGACCTCAATTTCATGGTTCATTGACTTTGAACATTTCTTTACCGTAACACTTATTTCTCTGTAGGTATGATACCTAGAATCATCATATTTGGTCTGTTGCTACATCCAGGTTGGTGCATGTCAGTCTGGTACATGTCATGTAGCCTTGACCTCAATTTCATTGTTCATCGACTTTGATCATTTCTCTTAAACTGGAACACCAACAGACGTCATATTTGTTCTTTTGTTACATCTAGGTGTGCTCATGCCAGTCTGGCGCCTGTCATGTAACCATGACTAATTATTTTGGTAAAGATATGCATATACAGGTGAGACATTTCCGTGTCTACACTTGTTGGATTTTGTCATCTTACAAGCCGTCAAAAATCAGTATGAACAAAGATCATTCGGCAGATACATAAACATTGTACGTCACAATTTTAATAAACCAATCACAATAAACTGACCTGCGCAAGCATTCTGAAGGTGAATCTACAGAACAACGTCAAATACGATGAACCAATCACTAAAGAGAAATGATACGTAATGTCCCAACTGATGCACATGCACAAAGGGGGGAAATTCCAAATTCAAAGTACATGTTTCTATAAATAAATCAAATCAAATTTTACGATTTCTTTTAATCAAGTACGTAAGTAGCATAAGAAATCAATCATTGATCAATACATTTACGTATCAAAATGGATTAATTTATAGGATTCTTACAATTTTTTCAAATGTCCCAACACAGAAAGCGTCCTGAATTCGTGCCTTCAAATGTACGTGAACGTAAAATGCGAGTTTACATAAACATGAATTATATTTAGTCTACAAGTTCAAGGGATGACCATTTGATTTTCAGGGGGAAGGGCTTGGGCGAATTGTAAATAAATAATTTAATCTTGGTGCCAGTGAAAATAAATATTCTTATCCTAATTTCTATGAAAATTAATTCGAAGAATAATTTTTTTAATTGCAAATGGAAATAAATATTTTAATGTGACATTTAGTGAAAATAAATAATTTGTTCGAGATTTTCATGAAAATAAATAAATTTTCTGGGCAAAATCGACCAAGCATCAAAGGGTCGTCCCCTAAATTATTTGCCGCAACAGGGATAGAATAAAATGCAAAGTCCCTGGCATAGGCCGAATTCTTCTGCCTCTATTGTAAAATATTTACCTATTTATCGTTTTCTTTTCTATTTGGGCTTTAATTTTTTTTTCTGTTGCCCAGTCCAGGGAAACAGCAAGAATTAAAAAATAAAAGTCCAAATAGAAAAGATAAACGATAAATAGATAATAATTTTACCATAGAGGCAGAATTCGGCCTAGTCCTTCACGTCTTCTCAGATATATGCAAAATTTATAAAACGTCCTCATGTGGTCCTTCGCCAAATACAAATTTTACAAAATGAATTAAAACTGAAATCACACAAGAAGTTGAAAACGAAATAAGTAACCCAAAAACAAATATTATTAATATGACGTTGGGATTACAAGTAAAGGTAGCGATTTGTATCATGTATACTCATGCCATCAACTTCTCATAAGGGAGTACTGTGCTTTATTATTAAATAAATAGATTTATATATTTTCCCTGCTATCAACTACATCCGAAAAAGAAAATGCATTTTTTATCGATCATTTGTTTGTTTACTTTAGTACACGTTTCATTGTTTTCTATTTCTAAACCGAGATGTGCGTGTTTAACATGATTCGATTGGATAGTGACGTCTCTGAGTAGTTATTTTGCTTGAAGTGGGAATTTCGAAGGTCATTTAACTCGTCCATGCATTGTCCATACTGAATTTTGACGGCTTGTAGCTTATTGGAGTCTTGAGGGTTCATCTCCATTATCTGCAACTCCTCCTCAATGGCTTTGTATTTTTCAACCAAACTTGCAGGAATGCTTCAGTATATGTTGTAGATGTGCACGATGCATTTTTTTTTTAACTTTAATTTTTTTTTCAGATTTATGGTGGTTTTTGGACTTTGTCATTTTAGCTTATTGGAGTCTTGAGGGTTCATCTCCATTATCCGCAGCTCCTTCTCAAGGGCTTTATATTTTTCAACCAAACTTGCAGGAACGCTTCAGTATATGTTGAAGGTGATCAGATGGATTTTGTTTTTTGGGTTTTTCTTGGCTTCAGATTTTACACTATTTTTGGACTTCCTCATTTTAGCTTATTGGATTGTAGGTTATGTCTCCCATTTTCCACAACTCCTCCTAAACAATTTATATTGTTCAACCAAACTTGCAGGAATATTTCAGCATATATTGCAGATGTGTACCATGCATTTTGTTTTTCTTTCTTTTCATTTGATTCCAGAATTCCATATTATCATTGAACTTGCACTTTAGGTTATCAAGTCTTAGGACATTCCTCCATTATACTCAACGCCTCATAAAGGGCTTTGTATTTTTCTATTAAACTTGGAGGAATGCATGCTTCAGTATATAATATGGATGTTTAACACTGACTTTGTAATCGACACATAGGGATCACTATCCGTCGTCTTGTGTCCGTCTGTATGGCTGGAAAATTGTAAGCATTATCCATATCTCCTCCTAAACTGTTTGGCACTTTTCAAAGAAACTTTCAGGAATGCTTCAGTATATGTTGAAGATGTGCACCATGCATTTTGTTTTTCTTTAATTTTATTTTTATGCCCCGCCTACGATAGCAGGAGGGCATATAGTGTTCGTGTCCGTCCATCCGTCAGTTTGTCCATTAGGGTATAATTAAACAAAAATCATAATAAAAATTTATCCCTGCTACCAACTTCATGCTTCACTGATCATGGAAAAAAGGGGGGTATTATGAGATTTACCCTTAGGTTGAAGTTTTTTTTCTGTGAAGAATGTATGCTATTATCATGAAACTTTGTATAAGTACACATTAGGGTATAACTAAACAAAAATCATAATAAAAATTTATCCCGGCTACCAACTTCATGTTTCACTGATCATGAAAAAAGGGGGTATTATGAGGTTTACCCTTAGGTTGAAGTTTTTATCTGTGAAGAATGTATGCTATTACCATGAAAATTTGTATAAATCCACATTAGGGTATAATTAAACAAAAATCATAATAAAAATTTATCCCGGCTACCAACTTCATGCTTCACTGATCATGGAAAAAAGGGGGTAGTATGAGGTTTACCCTTAGGTTGAAGTTTTTTTTCTGTGAAGGATGTATGCTATTTATCATGATACCTTATTTAAATACACATTAGGGTATAATTAAACAAAAATCATAAAAAAAATTTATCTTGGCTACCAACTTCACGCTTCACTGATCATGGAAAAAAAAGGGGGGGAGTATGAGGTTTACCCTTAGGTTGAAGTTTTTATTCTGTGAAGGATATATGTTATTATCATGAAACTTTGTATAAATACACATTAGGGTATAATTAAACAAAAATCATAATGCAAATTTATCCTCGCTGCCAACTTCATGCTTCACTGATCTTGGATAAAAGGGGGTAGTATGAGGTTTACCCTAGGGTTGAAGTTTTTTCTGTGAAGGATGTATGCCATTATCATGAAACTTTATATAAATACACATTAGGATCTAATTATAACAAAAATCATAATAAAAATTTACCCTTACTACCAACTTCATGCTTCACTGACCATGGAAAAAAGAGGGGTAGTATGGCATTTAACCTCAGGTTTAAGTTTCTTTTCTGTCACAGATGTTTGCTATTATCATGAAACTTGATTTAAATACACATTAGGATATAAATAAAAAAAAAAACATAACAAATATTTACCCATGCCACCAACTTCATGCCTCACTGATCATGAAATATAGTATTGCTCAAAATAGCTGTGAGGCGGGGCATTGTGTCCATTAGACACATATTCTTGTTCTGTCAAACTTTGAGGAATGCATTCTTCAGTATATAATTTAGATGTGCAACATGGACTTTGTAATTCTATTTTGAACACAAGAATTCTTAAATATATATAGTGCAGGTGACACATGTGTTCCGTGGAACACCAATGCATTTTTTTCTAGATTTTTAAGCTGTTTTTTGGTCATTTTAGCATATTTAAGTCTACTCCACTATCTGCAACTCCTCCTCAATGGCTTTGTATTTTCAACCAAACTTGCAGGAATGCTTAGTGCAGGATCGACACATAGGATCACTATCCGTCATCTTGCATCCGTCTGTCTGTCCATCTGTATGGCTAAAAAAAATTAAGCATTATCTGCATCTCCTCCTAAACCGCTGGACACTTTTCAACCAAATTTGCAGGAATGCTTCAGTATATATTGAAGTTGTGCACCAAGTTTCCAGTTTTTACGCCTTTTTTTGGACTTTGTCATTTTAGTTATTGGAGTCTTGAGGGTATTTTTCCATTATCCGCAACTCCTCTTCAATGACTTTGTATTTTTCAACCAAACTTGCAGGAATGCTTCAGTATATGTTGAAGATGTGCACCATGCATATTGTTTTTCTTTAATTTTGTTTTTTTCCTAGATTTTTAAGCTGTTTTTGGACTTGGTCTTTTTACCATGTTGGAGTCTTGAGGGTACGTCTCCATTATCCACAACTCCTCCTCAACGGCTTTGTATTGTTCAACCAAACTTGCAGGAATGCTTCAGTATATGTTGAAGTTGTGCACCATGCATTTTGTTTTTCTTTAATCTTGTTTTTTTCAAATTATACGGTGGTTTTTGGACTTTCTCATTTTAGCTTATTCGAGTCTTGAGGGTACGTCTCCATTATCCGCAACTCCTCCTCAACAGCTTTGTATTTTTCAAGCAAACTTGCAGCAGAGACGTATAAAACACACGTATTTAAATGTCTCTGCTTGCAGGAATGCTTCAGTATATGTTGAAGATGTGCACCATGCATTTTATTAATTGTTTTTCTTTCCATTTTTCCTCAGTGGTGATCGTCTCGGGTAAGGTTCAGATCTGTATGACACCTGTTTGGAAGAGGACCATCTAAGTTTGTTTCTATAATTAGCTGAGTTGTTTGAATGTGCTTAACAATGGGGTCCAAATTACGCAAACAAACAATCCCACTGGCTACCATTTTGGATGTGGGATAGGCACAATGTGACAATACTTGATCAGCACCTCATAAATAGCATTTATGCCATGTTTGGTTTTAATCCATTCAATGGTTCTCTGGAAGATAATCGTATGCATTTCATTTTAGGGTCCAAAGTTGTAATAAATTCCCGCCTAGCAGCCATGTTGGATGACGGATCTGCACAAAAGTAAAAAGTAACAACACTTTGTCAGCACTTAAGCAATCATACGTTATGTTTAAATCAATTCAGTGATTCTCTAGAATATCTCTGAATGCCATGTTTGGTTAAATCCATGAAGGGATTTTATAGGTCGATTATAAGATCGTTTTATGCATTTCTAGTGCTAGACCAAGTTCTCCGCTGGTGGCAAACTTGGATAACAGATCATCGCCAAAGTAACAATACTTGGTCAGCACTTCTGAAGTATCTATCATGTCTAATTTGGTTGAAATCTTATAGGAGTTTCCGCCGTGACTTCACAAGCTTGAAAAATTACCTTTGGTTGGCAAGAAATCGTAGTCACTGATTAGGCTCGTAAAAATGTCATTTTCAATTAACTGGTGAGAATTTGTTATATAAGATAAATGGATAATTCTTTTTGATATCAATTATGGAATGTTTACACTTTTATAGGATGTAAAAATTTTCAGCTTTTTATTTTTTATATATAGAAAATTCGCGTATTTTGTAATCCATATAATTTTTCGAAATTTTTACATTTTTGAAATTCACATGAAAAAATATTTGTCTATTGTTATTAAAAAGTAAATCGGTAGAAAAAATATGAATATCCCAATGTTTAAGATGCATTTTACAGATCCAAAATCGTGCATATAATGAAGAAGTTATCAAAGATTGAAAATTCTAGCCCAATGCTATATAGCGATAATTCTTCGACTGTGCCAACCAAAAATGCTAATTTGCATATGTAAATTAGATTTAGTGACGTCAATAATTGGATTCGCGGAAACTCCTATTCAACAGTTCTTTGTAGGCATTTCACATATTGTCAAAATGTCCAAACTAAGTTCCCAGCTCGCGGTCATGTTGCATGTTCAATCGGCAGCAGAGTAACAACACTTAGGCAGCATCTCATAAGTATAATTCATGCCACCTTTTGTTTATTTTCATTCAGGGATTATCTATAAGGATTACACTAAGATCTCCATTGGTGGCTATGTTAGACGATGGATCGTCGCAAAAGTAACTACACTTGATGGTCAACATATCTTGGTATCAAGTATCAATAATACCAAATTTGGTTAACATTGCATACAGATTTTCTCTGGAAGATCTTTTTATGCATTTCTCATAAGGTCGAAATGCTAAACTAAATTCCAAGCTGGCGACCATGTTGAATGTGAAATCTGCACCAGAGTAACGGACCAGCACCAAAGTAACAACACATTAGAATCAATCATGCGTTTTCCAGTCGTTCCGTCCCAAAGTAGTTCCGTCCCCAGTCGTTCCGTCCCAAGTAGTTCCGGCCTGAAGTAGATCCGGCCCCAATTTGAAAGTAGTTCCGGCCCCATATATGAATTTAATTATTTAAACAAACAAGTTGCATGAATCTGCTTGAATAAATCATTTAATTAATTAGACTAATTAGATCATACTGCTGTACATACAGAAGCCAATTAAAAACGGATGTTTTCTTAAATATGTGTGGTCAAATTGGTATTAAAATAATTAAAAAAAAAATAATTGACTTATTAATGAGTTAATTAAAACTTAATTACTTTGATGTTTCTCTTGATTGGAAAATTTCTTTGATTTTGTTTTCAAAACAACGATTATCACCCAAAAGGCGAAGCTTAGAAAACGTGACAACACACTTGTCATGGCAAAAGCTTATAATATCACCACTAAGATTACAAACAACACTGTCCAAAACATTGTAACGTAAATTTAATATAATCTGCATGCCATTTTTTCTATAATTGGCATTGCTATTAAATAAAATATTTTGCTATTTCAGTGTTTAACTTTACAGTATAAGGAAATTAACCCTTTCAAATTACCTCGTTTTCAACTTGAAGGTTTAATACTTAAGAAACAAACATATAGTCGTCATGGCTGTAGCATTGTTATAATTAACTTTGGTAATCTAAGACATATAAATTCTTTTGAAGAGCATAAAATTGACCGTTCAGCGTGCATATCGTGTACATACTTTCAACGTTTGCTAGTTTGAAAGTAAAACATAAATCATCAGGCAAAATCACTTTAATTAAAGTTTATTCTTCTTCATCCTGGTGTCATCAATTTGCCCTCAAACAGATTCAAAGTGATAAGAGTAGTTGTTACATTTTTATTTTCAAGAATCAATATGCAGATCTATGCACCGTATGTATAACTTCAACACTCAACATGGGACGTAACTAGAATTTCCGCTTTTAATTTCGGATTCAGTTGAGATCGAAGCTATGATTATGAAGGTAATGACAATCATCCCTTGAAATATATAATATATACCAAGCAATAATGGGAATATATATTGGGGGACGGATCTACTTAGGGGACGGAACTACTGGGGCCGGAACGACTGTGGCCGGAACTACTTGGGGACGGAACTACTTGGGGACGGACTGGTTTGGGGACAGAACGACTTGAAACCAATCATGCAGGCCTAGTTTGGTTACAATCTATTCAGCAGTTCTCTGGCAGATCTTGAATGCATTTTCTATAGGGTCAAATGTTAAACTTAGTTCTCCACTGGCTGCCATTTTGAATGACAGATCAGCACCAAAGTAACAAAACTTGATCAGATCAGCATCTTGTAAATAACATTCATGCCACTATTGGTTCAGTCAGCCGTTATCTAGATGAAGATTTTTTACGCATTTCCCTTACGGTTTGAAATGAAAAAAAAAAAAAAACATTCAAATACAGTGTTCACATCTAGGACAGTGTAACGCCAGAACTCCTACAATGTCCTTAAACATTTGAATACTGTTGCAGAGATTACACTCAACCATGATGTTGTTCTGTTCTAGACAAAATCGGAAACATCTAAGTGCATATCTCTGACAAAATAAACTGATATTTCTAACACATTGATTGTTAGTATTCCAACTGACCCAAGGCTTTCTCCCTTTAAATATACACGCATCTGTGAACAGAGGGTAGCGAATTATCGAGGTTGAACTTTTTACTACAGAACCAATCTCCTATACTGTAGATTAAGTCCTGTCCGGCAAAGTTGTTAAAGTAAGTGAGAAGCGAACCGTCAATCCAAAACGAACAATCCAAGGACAACGGCAACATCGGAAAAAACAAAGAAATAAAGACACAACATGAGTACGAATGAAGGCACACACGCACAAAGATGAACAACACGGACCCAATAAAAACAATGGGTGAGATCAGGTGCGCCGGTAGAGTAAGCATCTCCTGCTTCTTATAAGACACCCGCCGTGTTGAACATGTCAAATCCGGTAGTAAAGTCAAATCCGTGAGAGGAAACAACAATTAAGCTTTAAAGGGAAAGATCTGTTGTCATCTAGGAAACAGATATCCCATAGCGGTCCACAGGATGGTGATGTCGACCGTAGAAGGAGGTATGACTTCAAGTTTTGGGTAACATACCCTTGTTGAAGTAGCCTATTTGTGAGCAACCGGGCTCTATCAAGGTTATCACTGTCTCGAACACAGGCTCTTGAGTAGCAGACGAGCTGGGAGATGTAAACTCCGTATGCGGGCGCTGTTGGGATGTTGCTACAAAGAAAAGGGAAGTTGACTATTGGAAAAGTGAAGTCATCGCGTTTGTCGTAAAATAAGAAACAATTGACAGATACCAGCGAATGGGATTAACATGAAGTATACAGAATACTATAGGTACATCAATAAGGAAAATTTTAAAGTTATCAATTGAAGAAATTATATTAATGAATTGTGAACTATTAGATGGCTGTTGACCCGAAAGAGGTGAACTTCTCTACCGAAGAGAAAACTAAGCACAAACGTGTCATTTACTGTTCCTGCATGAAATTCGGCATCCCACCGAAGTGACAATTACCCTCTCTATTCTTTTCAAATAGTTCAATAAAGGTAAAAGAATTATAGCAAATTGATATACAACTAGGAAAATTAACATTGACATGCTTTCGTAAAATATTTATAACTAGGGAGGTGGACAAGGGTACGTTACTCCCTTTCTATCTTGACATCTCTCAATCCACCCTCTTCCACCTCTCTAAGCACCGTATTGCAAATCCCATCCTTTTATTGCACATCAAGCATACAGACTTTACCCCATATAACAGGTATAAGTTACTTTTTAGCTCACCTCACGATAGTGAGGTGGGCTTATGTGATACCCCTAGCGTCGGCGTCAGCGTCGGCGCTAGGAAGAATGGTTAAGGTCCATTCCTGCTTACTGAAATGCCCCACATCAACCATATTGGTATGCCTGATGCATTTTGGGAAGACATCTGGAATGCATGCTTCGGATGCTGTCTCTGACCTACATTTTACGCATGAGCGACTTGGTTAGATAGAATGGTTAAAGTCCATTCCCGCTTACTGACATG
>MJUU01010915.1:53597-91359 GCA_002080025.1 Modiolus philippinarum
TGGAGATATTACAGAACCATAAATCTGTTTTGCTTTCCTTCGGGATTTCCACCAATGATAAAGACACAGATCTCCCCTCTTTGTACTGGGTACCTAAATTACATAAATGCCCATACAAAGAACGATACGTCGCTGGATCTGCCAAATGCTCTACAAAACCTATATCTAAATTGCTAACCTCCATCTTGACAGCTGTTAAAGAGGGCCTTCAAAAATACTGTGATACTTGCTTTTCAAGAAGCGGCGTAAATGAAATGTGGATTTTGAAAAACTCCAAAGATCTACTTGACATCTTAAACTCTAGATCATTATCACACTGTAACAGCATCAAAACGTTCGACTTCTCCACACTTTACACTATTCCTCATGAACAACTTAAATCTCGACTGAAAGGTTTAATTCATAGATGTTTCTCACGTAAGAACGGTGAACGAAGATATAGGTACATTGTTGTAGGTAGAGAACAAGCCTACTTTGTGAAAAATGACTCCGAATCGGAGAAAAAATATACAGGGGAAGAAGTGATTAAAATGTTAGAGTTTCTGATCGACAATATATTTGTCCAGTTTAGAGGACTTCTTTTTCAACAGACTATCGAAATTCCTATGGGCGCAAACTGTGCGCCTCTCCTAGCCGATCTGTTTCCCCACTCTCATGAGGCGGAATTCAAAATAAAGATAAACTAGAAAAACTGTGAGCAAAGCTCACTAATAAATACCCCCCGCACCCCCATTCGATTCCAGAAACTAAAAATCAATCAAATCAAATTATGAAATAGGAGGCGCACATCTACATCATGTCATAAAGACTGTGTTAAAGTTTCATGAAAATCTATTCAGTGGTTCAGGAGGAGTAGCGGATAAGAGATGGGTACCCACTTGTAAAGTAATGGCTAAGTACATGTTTGCTATGGGAAACCCCAAAAATCAATCAAATCAAATTCTGAAATAGGAGGTATGTGTTAAACATTAATGAAAATTTATTCAGTAGTTCAGGAGTAGCAGATAAGAAATAGGTACCCACTTGTAATGTAATGGCCAAGTCCGTGTTTTGATATGGGATACCCCAAAAATCGATCAAATCAAATTCTGAAATAGGATGTGCACACCTACATTATGTCATAAAGACTGTGTTCAAGTTTCATGAACATCTTTATTCAGTGGTTCAGGAGGAGTAGCGGTTAAGAGATGGGTACCCACTTGTAATGTAATGGATAAGTCCATGTTTTGCTATGAGAAACCCCAAAAATCAATCAAATGAAATTCTGAAATAGGAGGTGCACATCTACATTATGTCATAAAGACTGTGTTCAAGTTTCATGAAAATCTATTCAGTGGTTACGGAGGAGTAGCGGATAAGAGATGGGTACCCACTTGTAACGTAACAGATTAGTCGATGTTTTGCTATGGGAAACCCCAAAAATCAACCAAATCAAATTCTGAAATAGGAGGTGCACATCTACATCATGTCATAAAGACTGTCCAAGTTTCATGAAAATCTATTCAGTGGTTCAGGAGGAGTTGCGGATAAGATATGGGTACAAACTTGTAATGTAATGGTCAAGTCCATGTTTTGCTATGGGAAACCCCAAAAATCAATCAAATCAAATTCTGAAATAGGAGATGCACATCTACATTATGTCATAAAGACTGTGTTCAAGTTTCATGAAAATCTATTCAGTTGTTATGGAGGAGTAGCGGATAAGAGATGGATACCCTCTAATAACGTAATAGATTAGTCGATGTTTTGCTATGGGAAACCCCAAAAATCAATCAAATCAAATTCTGAAATAGGAGGTGAACATCTACATCATGTCATAAAGACTGTGTTAAAGTTCAATGAAGATCTATTCAGTGGTTCAGGAGGTGTTGTGGATAAGAAATGGGTACAAACTTGTAATGTAATGGCCAAGTCCATGTTTTGCTATGGGAAACCCCCAAAATCAATCAAATCAAATTGTGAAATAAGAGGTGCACATATACAATATGCCATAAAGACTGTGTTCAAGTTTCATGAAAATCTATTCAGTGGTTACGGAGGAGTAGCGGATAAGAGATGGGTACCCACTTGTAACGTAATAGATTAGTAGATGTTTTGCTATGGGAAACCCCAAAAATCAATCAAATCAAATTCTGATATAGGATTTGCACATCTACATCATGTCATAAAGACTGTGTTAAAGTTCAATGAAGATCTATTCAGTGGTTCAGGGGGAGTTGCGGATAAGAGATGGGTACCCACTTGTAATGTAATGGCCAATTCCATGTTGTGCTATGGAAAACCCCAAAATTCGATCAAATCAAATTCTGAAATAGGAGGTGCACATCTTCATAATGTCATAAAGACTGTGTTAAAGTTCAATGAAGATCTATTCAGTGGTTCAGGGGGATTTGCGGATAAGAGATGGGTAACCACTTGTAATGTAATGGCCAAGTCCATGTTTTGCTATGGGAAATCCCCAAAATCGATCAAATCAAATTCTGAAATAGGAGGTGCACAACTACATTATGTCATAAAGACTGTGTTCAAGTTTCATGAAAATCTATTCAGTGGTTCAGGAGTAGAGGATAATAGATGGGTACCCTCAGGTGTAACGGACGGAAGAACGGACGGACACCCCCATCACTATATACCCCCCCTACTTTTCAAGCGGGGGTATAAAAACTGGCCCAATCCTTCAATTTCAGCCTCTGTTATATAAATGATATTTTGTCACTTTGGTGATTTGGTGATTTTCCAAAAGAGCTCGAAATTAGGGATACCACAGACACTTCCACATCAGCCTCGTTCCTTGACCTTCATCTTGAAATTGACAACAGAGGTAGACTTCAAACTAAGCTGTACGACAAACGCGATGACTTCACCTTTCCAATAGTAAACTTCCCTTTTCTTTGTAGCAACATCCCAACAGCGCCCGCATATGGAGTTAACATCTCCCAGCTCATTCGCTATTCAAGAGCCTATGTTCGATACAGTAACTGCCTTGATAGAGCCCGGTTGCTCACAAATAGGCTACTTCAACAAGGGTATGTTACCCAAAACTTGAAGTCACCCCTCAAGAAGTTTTACGGTCGACATCACCATCTTGTGGACCACTATGGGATATCTGTTTCCTAGATGACAACAGATCTTTCCCTTTAAAGCTTAATGTTGTTTCCTCTACCGGATTTGACATGTTCAACACGGTGGGTGTCTTATAAGAAGCAGGAGATGCTTACTCTACCGGTGCACCTAATCTCACCCATATTTTTATTGGGTCCGTGTTGTTCATCTTTGTGTGTGTGTGTCTTCGTTTTTCTTTTCTGTGCCGTACTCGTGTTGTGTCTCTGTTTCTTTTTTGTATCCGATGTTGCCATTGTCCTTGGATTATTCGTTTTGGATTGACGGTTCTGTTCTCACTTACTTCACTATTTTAAGGTTCGGGTTGAAGGTAGTTTTTCCACCAACTGGGATCCAAATTTTAAGATACTTATGGATGCTGTAGAGGACTATGCCAGAAAATGGATTAAACGTGAACAAGATGAAGACCTGGATTCTCTTTCGGAGTGGGTTAAGGCTGTGAGGTCCATGATTCTTAAACGAATCAGTCAGCTACGAGGGTCAATGAGAACTAAAGCATCATCCATTTTCAAAAATGCCGATGTTGCCAGATACTTGTCCTCCATTCATGACAAATATGTCGTTGTTCCGGCAGATAAGGCCCCTAATAACATCATTTTCATTTGTAAAAATCATTACATCGATTGTTTAAAGAAAGAACTAGGCATTGGAAATATCCAGGGCAATCCAACATACACAGCTACTACTCTGTCTAAGGAGGAGATATTGCAGAACCATAGATCTGCTTTGCTTTCCTTTGGGATTTCAACCAAAGATGAAGACACTGAACTCCCCTCCTTGTACTGGGTACCAAAATTACACAAATGCCCATTCAAACAACGGTACATCGCTGGATCTGCTAAATGTTCTACAAAACCTATTTCTAAACTATTAACATCCATCTTGACAGCCGTAAAAGAGGGTCTTCAAAAATATTGTAATACTAGCTTCTCAAGAAGTGGTGTAAATGAAATGTGGATATTAAAAAACTCTAAGGATCTGCTTGACATCTTAAAATCGACATCATTATCACACTGTAACAGCATTAAAACTTTTGACTTTTCCACGCTTTATACTACAATTCCCCATGAACAACTGAAATCACGGCTAAAAGATATAATTCATAGATGTCTCCCCCGCAAGAACGGCGAACAAAGATATAAGTACATTGTTATAGGCAGAGAACAAGCATACTTTGTGAAATACGACTCAGAATGACAGAAAAAATATACAGAGGAAGAAGTGATTAAAATGTTAGAGTTTCTGATCGACAATATATTTGTCCAGTTTGGAGGACTTGTTTTTCAACAGACTATCGGAATTCCAATGGGCACAAACTGTGCACCTCTTTCAGCCGATCTATTTCTCAACTCTTATGAAGTTGAATTCATCGAAGGGCTTCTTCAAAATAAAGATAAAAAACTGGCACAGTCCTTTAATTTCAGCTTCCGTTATATAGATGATATTTTATCACTAAACAATCCTCGCTTTGGTGATTTTCTTCAATCTTATCTATCCAAAGAGCTAGAAATTAAGGATACTACAGATACTTCCACATCAGCCTCGTTCCTTGACCTTCATCTTGAAATTGACAAAAGAGGTACACTACAAACTAGGCTATATGACTTCACCTTTCCAATAGTCAACTTCCCCTTTCTTTGTAGCAACATTCCAAAAGCACCAGCATACGGAGTTTACATCTCCCAACTCATTCGCTACTCAAGGGTCTGTGGTCGATAAAGTGACTACCTTGATAGAGCTCGGTTGCTCAAAAATAGGCTACTTAAGCAAGGGTATGTTGCCCATAACTTGAGATCATCACTACAGAAGTTTTACGGTCGACATCACGATCTTGTGGACCGCTATGAGATATATGTTTCCCAGATGACAACAGATCTTTCTCTTTGCCACTAAAGTTTGTTTTTCCTCTACTGGATTTGACTTTACTACCGGAGTTGACATGTTCAACATGGCGGATGTCTTATAAGAAGCAGGAGATGCTTACTCTACCGGTGCACCTGATCTCACCCATGGTTTTTATTGGGTCCGTGTTGTTCATTTTTTGTACATGTGTGTGTCTTCATTTTCTTTTCTGTGCCGTGCTCATGTTATGTCTTCGTTTCTTTGTTTTTCCGACGTTGCCATTGTCCTTGGATTGTTCTTTTCAGACTGACGGTTCGGTTCTCACTTACTTTTAAAGAAGTTATGATATGGAAATTTATACATGGATAGTTTGTGTTAGGAACTGAAACAGTTTGATGCCAAAAGAATGCTGTGACATTGGGGTCATGTGTTATCGACTTTGACGTCCTGGATTAAATCTTAATGTTAGAATCCAGGTTCAGGTTCGGGTTGAAGGTAATTTTTAGTTCGCCTCAACGCAGTGAGAAACCTCTTCCACATTTAAGTGTATATCTCGGGTACTATGCATGGTAGCATCATCAATCTGATGAATCTGTGGTCCACTCAAAGACTCTAAAGAAAATCAGGCCTTTCCGACCTATGATTTCCGCTTGATTGACTCAGTTCATTCAAGTTATCGGATAAGTTCAGATCTCAGTCCCTGTGTATGATAGAATCATCAACCCTTGCATACGCAAGCATCTGTTATTGTTTATCAGCATATATGGGTCAATTTGACCTACATTTTCTGCTTTATTCTTTATTCGTTTACATTCAAGTTGTCGGAAAAGTTCAGGCCTCGGTCACTGTAGATGGTAAGATATTCAAGCCATGAATATGAATGCATCTCTGATGGCACGTGAGCGAACAAGCACAAGTGTGTAACTGTTACCTAAATCTTCTGCTTGGTCGACTTGCATTCACGTTTTCGGACGCTTTCAGATTTCAGTCACCTCTACATAGTAGGACCATAAAGCCTTGAGTATGCAGGGATCTCAGATGGACAAGGCACTATTCAGGCAAAATTGGGTCTCTTTGACCTGTCTTTTTTCCAGTGGATTGACTTAACATTCAATTCCATATCAAATTTCTGATGTTATGTCAGCACTCAGACAAAATTAAGTAACTGTGAAAATGTGCATTAACGAGTGGGACTCTTTCATCGTTGATTACCACTGATTTATAAGCACTATCATAAAACCTCGTACCTAGATAGCTTGTGAAAGGAGCTGCAATATTTTGATGTGAATCGGATGCTGTGATCATGAGGTTGTGAGTCATCGACTTTGAGTTATCATGTTAGAATCCATGTAAAAGTAAAGATTTAAGGAAGATAACTGATATTACATAATGAATTTGGTAAATTTCCGAAATTTGTCAAAGACAACTTTATTCATGAAATTCTTTCGGAGGATCAAAGTAATGATTGGCAAAATTTTTGTTTTCCAGTTTTTGTATTTTTTTTCTAAAATTGTCAAAGACCCCTTAGTTCGTAAGCAACCATCTCATAATGAAATTCCTTTCAGTGGACACGGTACTTTTCGAGAACTGAATTGCAAAATTCTTTGGTAAATTTCCTTAAACTGTCTAAGACAATTTAAATTTGGGAATTCTACTTAAATTCAATTTCATTCAAACACTTGGAATTCGAGACATTATTACCATCTGGCTTATTATCACTGAGATATTTTTTGCGGGGAACTATGTTGATTCATTGCTTTCCGTAGTGGTGATTCACGCCTGTCACATCTTTCCTATTATGGCGTATCTCCGTTGCTTTTTGATGTCACCAGATTGTATTTTTGCGAATTCCCTTATTATAATTTTATTTTTATAGAGTTTGATTTACTTTCCATTTCTATATCCGTTTTAACAATTTCCATATCTATCCATGTTTCCTATGTGTCGATAACATTTGACAATCTGCCTATACTTTCCACTTGTTTTTGAACTAAAGAAAAACATGTTTTTATTTCACTTCATGTTAGCAATCACCCACTATTTTGTTCATTGTCTCGTAGTCTAAATCTAATTCTCGTAATAAGCTTCATATATGCTTGTCGCAATGTTAGGTTTTTTTCTTATCTGGCTTGTAGTACTGTGTTTATTTATATTCATTCCGCCACCTCTTCCACTATATTCACACTTGAGTTTGCCCTTCAGCTAGCAGTAAGATGACTTTCGTGCCAATGGTCTTGTCATGCTGACACCTTTTCTCTCAAGTCCACAATAGCGCCTGTCCTGCTCGGGCCTGGGTTTACTTGACATGAACCATTTTAAATGCCACTGCTGTTTATTTTGTGACTTCTATCACGGCTACCAGTTCTTTCGCTCTCTCGTTTGTCAGTTTTGTTCACTATGTTCTAATTTTTTGGCTTCAAAGCCTACTCCAGTAGCTCGAGAATGTATACAAATGCAGTCCTGACCTTCTTCACAGGCCAGGCTTAGTAAGTTTGATGTGATGGTTATCTCAGATACTTTATCAAAAGGAGTAACATATTTTTCATAGCCACCTTCACTGCTGTTATAGCTATAAATTTGTTGTCTAAAAGGTTCTAGGAAATCTTTTTATTGTATCGGTTAATTCTCCAACTGATACATGTATTTTTTCTATTACTAGATTTACCGGCATGATGTTAGTACCATCTTCTACTGCCTCTCCTGTTGTGCATGGTCCCCTTTTTGCGGAAAAAATCTACATTACGTGCAAAAAATAAGCAAAACAAACTTGCAAAAAAGTCTGGAATCCCCGTTTTATGGAACCTCCCTTATTTTCGAATGCACTATCCGCTGGTGCTAACCCTAGCCATGATATCTCTGTTTTACAGTAAACGTAACATATCACTGTGCTAGTCAAAATTTACAATACAGTCATGGTGGATTGGTGCCACTAAAAAGTTTCACGCATTTCCATGCAAAAATGTCCACCCAAAACCACTCAAATCGGCTAAAAACCGCTAAATTACCACACTTAATTATTTAATGATCTTTACTTGCATACATGTGCTTGCGTGGCATTATTTTAAAGGTGAGGCAAGTGGTTTTAAGTGGATTAAGGAGGACAACGCAAAATTATTTGATGTCTATGGTACAATACTGGCACTCTGTACTCTGCTAAATTCACTAAATTTTCTTTTCTGTGCTGTACCCATGTTGTGTCTTTGTTTTTTTCTCCCCTTTTTTTGTTTCTGGTGTTGCCATTGTCCTTGGATTGTTCGCTTTTAGATTGACGGTTCGGTTCTCACTTACTTCACTGTGTTCTGAGACAGATTCAAGATCAACCAAGGAGTTTAATTTTCCCGCGTTTTTCTTTTAAGCGGAAGTTGCTAAAGCTAAGATGAACACAAACGTTCACAAATTATATTCTACTCTACTGCATATAAAATTAAACTTCCTATATATTTAAAGTAATAACAGTTTTTTACTATTTTGCATTTTATTTTGTGAAAGTCAATAGTAAACAATGTGGAATAAAGAGTTATACAAGTGTAAATAAGTGATTTTCTGTAACCGGAAACCTGACGCATAATTTAGGTTTATCTGTTGCCAAGATCAAACACGCCATTTGTAAACTGTACAAGAACCTGCAGACACGACATTATAATAACATTGCATGACTTCTTGACAGAATTTTAGGTAGGTATATACAGCTTTTCCATTTGAGCATGTTGAGAATAGAATAATACAAGAAGGCTAAGTCCAAATAAAAGAATTCGGTCAGCCTTTGCTATAAAGTGTCTTGTGTAATTGGTAGTTTGTACAGCAATTCCTGAAAACAAATAAACAAGGTGGCACTTTTTGTACTGTAAAATTGTTTTCAAATCAATCAATACAAATTTGCGAAAAAGCTAGTTTACTTTAAGGGTCCCACTACTTTTAGGTTGGTGATTTTTTTTTTGTATTTACATAGGTTACTTTAGGTCAGGGTTATATAGATGAGGTTATAGGGTTAGTGTTCTAAGGTTAGATTCAGAATAGTCACAATATTAACCTAGTATGATAGGCCCCTTGAAGTAAACTAAGGACCCAAATTTAACATCTGAAAAAATTGTACTTGTAGATATATGGAATAAAAATGAACCAAAGTATGAATTTTAGTGAAATCAAAGTACATGTATCAGCCAATGCAAGTATTAGTGTTTTTCAGTGATGCATGATACACAGAAATTTCAGTTCAAAGCTTTCTTATTGAGTCTCAAATCTGAAATTCCCAAAATCATTTTGATTAACATCACAATTTGTAGTCACCATCAATAAATAAAATTACGGCCCACAGGTGAAATCAACTTTGATGAACTAACAGAGCGTGATCAACACATTAAACTATGATATCAAAGAACGAAGATGTAGAAACTACATGTATTAGAAAGGTTTCCAATGATTATGATGCCATATTCCAATTCAAACTTTTGGTGCGAGAGTGTTTTCAGAGCTAAAAACATACAATCAAACAATCAAAATTTTATATATAATACTATTGTTACGAATTTGTCATCACTTGAATATCATTTGAAATAAAACCTTTTTGATTGTTTAACTAACAAACAAAAAAACTTGAGTTTTGAAGAAGTTCTTACAGGTATTATTTGAGGAATCATTGGTGGATCCAAAAATGGGGTTCCGAGGGTTGGAACCCCTTTTTGGAATATCATTGGAACTCCCCCTTTTTTCAGTGGAAATATAGGTACAATGTATATTTATTGGAGAATCACAAATAAAATATGTCATGTATGTTGATTCTTCAGGAAATCTGCAATTACTGATCCCTGGCTTTGCACAATAGCAGTTTTTATATCCAAGATATTTTCACAGAAAAATCTGTTCTGCTACTTCCACAGTAGAATGTTTTATTAGAGCACATAAAGTTGTTCTGCACAATATGATTTCCATTGGAACAATTATAAAACCATTGGTATCAATATTCTTCATTTTGGAACTACCATTCTATGCAATCTATTACATTAGGAACAAATACAATGTAATATTAATATGTTCTGATGGAACAAATCTTATATAATATAACATAACAAATCTTGTGGTGGAACTTATATTCTGTCACAAAACATACTGTAATGTTTTGATTATTGTTGTGTTGTCCATGAAGGCAGGTTTATCTTTCAAAATCATATAAAGCCTGCTCTCCTTTGCTGTATACAGACCAGGACATGCTTACCCTTCTGGAGCACCTGATGTCATTCTGTTTTTTTTAGAGTTCACTCTCTTAGTGGTTTAGTTTTTGATGTTGTATTTATAGTGTTTTGTGGGCGTGTAGTGTCTTTGGTCTTCTGTCTTCTAGCGTTCTTGCTGTTGCCTTGTCTCTGGACTTTTATTTATGTAATCTTGTGCTTTGTTCCTTTCACATAATACTTGTGTCACTTATAACGGTTTTTAATTACTTATAAATGATAGTTATAATGAAATTTTACATGAAATACAGAAGCATAATGCTTAAACTGTTTCCTTATTGTTTGTTCAGCATGTGTACCTGAGCAAGAAATACAGCATGAAGCAAAATATTTGCCTTGAAAGCATTGGGGTAGTGTATGGGTAATGATGAAAGCATCAGGGTCAAGAATTATAGCATCAGGGTACCTGACCCTAAAAGGGCCTGGGGAGAACACTGTACAAGGTTAACCATGACAATTGCTTTGTGCATACTTCATCCCATTGAGTTTGAACATCCTGGGACTTTAAAGTATAATGTAACTGGTACCTTTTTATACATGTATGACGTATGTCATTAATAAGTAATGTATAGTTGGACAAATGCCTGCAGCATAGGGACTTGTATTGCTAGATTGGATGATACTTTTTGCCCCAATAGTTTCTTTGACTTTGTCTAAATTAAAAACATAAGCAGGTTTATTGTAAGATAACAGGTTTCGAGAAACATTCAGATTTTTTATTAACATTTTCATATGGACAAATACATTATGTACATGTATATTAAGCTAGGAGAGAGGGAGGAAGAAATACAACAAATATAAATTTCAAACAAAAAATTGCAATTATATTTTACAAATTTTAATGCATTAATATGCCTTTGTACAGATTTCACACTTCCATTTTTAAGTTCAGACTGACATGACTGACATTAAACCTTCATTTCGCTTTCTTTCGCAAGCCTTTCTATATTTCCATGCCTGACTGCTCAATTAATGCAGTCTGTGTCTTAAGCCACTAGCCCTACGCCTGATAATAGTAAAATCAGTCTCTTGCTAGTAAAAATTTGAAGTCACTAGCCCTGTGGGCTAGTTAAAATTGTATCTTATTTACAAGGAATCTTCTATAAGGGCTAGTGAAATTGAGTTCGGGCTCGTACAACACAGGACCTTACTAGCCACTTAGGGCTAGTGAATGAAAAAATTTTTGGAACAGACTTAATGACCAATTCTAACCTCAACCCGAAAATTTCTGGACAATAAGGTATTTTTGCATGTTTCATTTGTTTTTTTTTTTTATTTTCAAAAACCTATGCCTGCAGGTGACATAAACATAGAATTGATTTAGGACGGTCTTAAGGTACAACAACACTTCAGCATTCGTGCCAAAAATTCAATGTTGAACCAAGTTCAACACACAATATGTCTAGTATACTATTACAGCTATCCACTAAGCATTTAAACTACTTTTAATGTACATGTAGGTGAACTAATATGTCTGCAAATTATATTATTTAGGACATAATGTCATCCAGACAGAGTCGAAGTGGTGGGAAACCATTTTCAGCGAATCGGACAAGAGTAGATAGTGCAAGTAAAAGAACAGCCAATGGACACGCATATCCAGAAATAAAACAGAGAGGATATTACTCAGATATTATAGGCACTGATGGTAGTGATGGACAATTAGATGTAAGTCAGGATTTATTTTTTTATGGAATGAATATATATCAGTTAATAATAACATATATAGCAGATTTTTCAAATTCATTTATTACTTGTTTAATTATCTGAAAAGATGAATTGTAAAAACAAAACAGTTGCATATGTTTCCTTTGAAAGTACGCAGCAGTATAATTTCATTTTAATTTAGTTATCATTCATGCCATGTATTTTGTTTTGTTCTTTTTATTAAATTTATGATATCTTGGCAAAAAGACATAAGTATTGAATTTATATTGATTTTATTTAGTATGTTTTAAATGGACCAGTCACTCAACAAGACACACTTTGGAATGTAGCCAAAGAAAGACATACACCAAAAGGTAATGCACAAATGATTATTTAAACACCTTTTAATGTTTTCGGAAATCCCCTTGCATTTTTGATTACAAAATGTTCATTATCTCTTTGATATTTTGCCAAATCATTATTGTTACTTCTTCATACAGATATTAGAAAAATAAAGCAGTGTTTATTATATAGGGTATTATATATTATATGATGGTATTCAAAGTTCCATTTTCTCTCAGTCATTGCTTTGAGTTTGGTAACACCCTGTCTTTTCTGTAAATGTGGCCTTTATGTTTTTTGCATTTAGCAGTATGAAAACTGTCTGTGTTTTTGATTCCTTCCCTTCAGTGTTTACAATGGTCAGTCATCAGAAATAACTAAATGCATGCTAAACTCTATGTTTTCTGAACAAGAAAGTGGAAGGCCTAAATTAAAGTTATGTATTGTTTCTGACAAAATCCAACCTTTAAACACTGCTAAGAGATGCATTTAAGATTTAGTTTCAGATATAGAGAAAAAGGCCATTCATGGTCTATTATAGTATACCAACCTGATTTTGTAATGACTGTCCTATATAGTTTTATAGATAAGGCGATATCCTATGTCACAAATGAATGTAAAATTGTTACAGTTGTATCCCCCAAGTTTGAGTGTAATAAACAGATGAACTTACTAGGTTCTACACAATGTGCCTCATAATTTCATGACCCTTTAATACCAATGAAACAATGAATAACACCACCCTTTGATGTCAATAAAACAATGAATAACAGAAAATCCCTAAAAGTAAAAAAACAAACATGTACTGTATTTTGTATTTAAATACGTGTGTATATTTTCACATGTTTTATCTTATTACAGTGACAGCATTTGAAGAAAAGGGAGATGTTCTTAAACAGATTAAAGGCCAGTCTTATGGTCCATCAACAGAGATTACTGCCATTTCAGTTAGTGTCATAACTTATTACTTAAATGTTTCCCTTGAAAAAAATGCAACTAGATGGATTTGATTAAAAAATAGGATGTGTATCACGTACTAGTATAGAAATGCACATTGCAAAACCAAATTATTCTGTTTTTAGCTCATCTGACCCAAAGGGTCAGTGTGAGCTATTGCCATCACTTAGTGTCCATCATCCGTCAGTTAACTTTTCACATTTTAATTCATCTTGCCCAGGGCTCACCAAACTGGGCGATAGACGATTATGTCGCCCTGTTGTGCTTCATGTCGCCTAAAGACGCTCCCAGAAGCGATTTCAAGTCGCCCTGGGACTAATTAAAGTTGCTGAACATTTTGACACTTCGACACTTCTAATTTAGTCCTTTCTGTCTCAGGTAACAGGAAAGTAAATTGATAAGATTTCTAAAGCTTATTCCTGTGTTCTGCAAAGCTCAAACGTTGTTTAAATCATCTCGTGGTTAAAATCAAGACTTGATTGGCCTTGTAGTATACATTTATCAAAAAATTCATTGGAAATTGTCATAATATTTACGTTTTCAACTACAGATCTCTAACCGGAAGTAGATTCCAAAAAGTAAACAATCGGTATATCCCTCTCAGTATTTGAAGAACCATTCAAAAAAGGAATGAAGATAATAAGCAATATTCTCTTTGAGCAAAAGAGCGATAAACTATCCATTTACTGGTGATGATAAATAAAAAAAATATGACATGTAAATCTAACCTAATTGTTTGGACCAACTCCAACATTAAGCTTTTTGGGAAAAAGGAACATAAAATTGATACAGCTAAAATAAGACTTTATTTCAAAATTAAATTTACATCATAGATCTTGAAATATCAATAATACATGTATTTGAATGATTAACACTGATTTATTGCCATTGTTGAATATTTGTTATGCACATGAGAAAACTCAGAAATGGTGATTATATAATTCAAATAGAAAAGTCTTGTAAACTCATTTGCAGATATTTAGTTGGATACATGAAAAGGAGTCTCCTTGTCATGACCTGAAGTCTCCCTATCTGTACAGTCGAGTCTCCTAAGTCGGCGCATCTTATAAGTTGGCGCACACGAAGAAAACGATTTCCGTTTATAATATAAATATTGGAACAGAACAATTTCTGTACTAACTTGAAGCCAGATAGCAATGATGACGAAAAAAATCTTTTTTGAGTGTTCCCCGGAACTGAAAAAGACCAAAACGGTGCTATATTGGTTGTTAATAGGCTCTATTGGTGTTTAGACGCTTACTGTAAGTGTTTAAGTTCATTATTTTTGTAAAAAGTATTTTGTTTTAATTTTGAACATTCCCACCTTCCACTGAAAACCCGAGAGTGAAAATTGCTATTTATTTTGGGTTCCCAGCACATTGATATTCTCACCCTGCGCCGACTTACAAGACATTTAAAGATGGCGATATAACGGGGGTAGGTCATTTTAAGCTTGTTTTTCATATATTTTAGTTGAAGTTCTATTTTTAAATTCTGCATGATTTTAAAGTTGGTTCATGATTATTTATTTTGTTGAAAGTTAAAAACAATGTGATGAGAAATTAAAGCAGGAATCAAAAATTGAATGCTTAGGTGCGCCGACTTACAAGACTGCATCGTACCCTTAGGGAGACTTCTCCCCCTGTTCTTTTGAAGTGTGGTGAGCCCTGCTTCTCCTTTGAAACTGAACAAACTTTACAGGAATGATGTACTAAAGGTCCTTTACAAAGATTGCTCATTTCTTTCTGATGGGCCAAAGAACATGGCCGCCAGCGCAGAACTTAGGTTTAACATTGGTCTCTATGGGAAAAATTACATTTTCATCTTCTCCTCTGAAACCACTGAAGCAAATTCAACTGAAATTTACAGGAATGGTGTATGGGAGGTCCTATACAAAGATTGCTCATTAAGTATCAATTAATTGAAAAACGTGGCCGCCAGCCCAGAACATAGTTTTCACAATGGACCCTATGGGAAAAAATCACATTTTCATCTTCTCTTGAATTACTAAAGCAAATTTAACCAATCTTTACAGATAGAATTTATGGGAGATCCTTTACAAAGATTGCTCATTTTGGTTCAATTTCAGTCTGTGCCAAAAACTTTCTCATTCACTAGCCCCGAGGGGCTAGTAAGGTCCTGTGTTGTACTAGCTCGGACTCATTTTCACTAGCCCTTATAGAAGATTCTTTGTTAAATATGTTCAATTTTAACTAGCCCACCAGGCTAGTGACTTCAAATATTTACTAGCCCAAGACTGATTTTACTAGTCTCGGGCGTAGGGCTAGTGGCTAAAGGCACAGACTGCAATTTGTTTACAGCATGGTGTCAAAAACATGGCCAACAGCACCAAACATAATTTACCATTGGCCCCATTGGAAAGTCATATTTTGATCATCTCCTCTGAAACCCCTACAGTAATTTTAACCAGACTTTACAGTAATGACATATGGAAGGTCCTTATTAAGATTGCTTATTTTGTTTTGATCTGATAATAAACAAGACCGCCAGCACAGAACATATTTAAACATAGGATCCTATTGGATAAACATCAAGTTCATCACCTGCTGTAAGCATTTTGTCAGGTGAGCGATTCATTCTCAGTGTCTGAGCCTCTAGTTGACTTTGTTATAAATCATATCAGTGCCTCATAAATAGATCATTATACACATTTCTCATTCTTAAAACATAAACTTTGTGATACACTTGTAAACAATACACATGTAAACATTTGTTATCTTTCAAATGAAGCATAAATGCAAATAATAAAAGTGTTTATTTGATGCGTCTGCAATGAAGAGTTGTCAAATGAATCTTTGAAAAGGAGATAACTGTTAAATTGTAACTCTTTATTTGCAGGATTTTTCAAGAAATTCATTTGAACCAAAAGTTCAGTTGCCATTTTACACAAAACCAGGAGACTGTCCAAGAAAAATTGAAGTTGAAAGGTTTGTTGAAATGAAAAATATATACTTATAACTCAGACAAAAAGTTGTGTATGGTATGTTTTTAACCTGTGTTAATGTTCTTGGTGTAACTGAATTTCATGAAGCTTTGTAGTAATGAAAGAAATGATGTGTAGATGTGCATATGGAAAGTTAATTCTGCTTCAATATTTATGTAAGAGTTATGCCCCTTTTGAAAAATTTTGAATGGCTTCTTAAACAATTGTCAATGGACTGATGTATTATGTAATGAGCATAATGGAAGAGTATAATAGCTTCTTACATGACAGCATATCAAGTATTGGGGATATCTTCGTGATTGTAAGAAAATCTTTCTTTTCTCGAGTGAAGCATAGTGAGAAAAGAGAATATATAAGACCAAGAATTTGTTACATGAGTGAAAGACTAATACAATCTATCACTATTGAAATTGCAAGTTAGAGAAATCTCAGACATCCAAAGGTAAGATTTCAATATTTCTGTGACTAGGCTTGCCAAGTAGGAAACCCATTGAAATCTCCCAAGGGTGTCTGAGATTTCTAAATCTTGCATTTTCAATGGTGTTTGATTGTTTTTCTCACAATTATAAACAAAATACAAGTCGTCCAACCAGACTATAGTTGGCATTGGCAATTTCTAAACAACTTACTATGATGTCGATAACGTCATAATGTATTTCCTCACGTGAAATTCTTATCTCACCAGTGGGTTGAGACAACAATGTCTCGAACATCTAAAAATATGTACTTGCTTTTCTCAAATATGAGAAATACCATTCTTTGATTATGATTTAAAGTACGTAGTTATTTCTTCAGTAAAATATGATTTTCAATGTCCTAAAACCTTTAATAAGGAAGGAAGGCCCAACCCTTTTTTTTTTTATTGTGATGTCACACCGTTTGGATGTTTTGTCATCAATACTGTCCTTAACTAATAGAAATAAACAGTTCTGGTCATTTTCCAAGTTAAGACAAGTGCATGCAATCTCATCTTAATTCGGTCATCTTACCTTGGAAATGGCCATTTATTGAGGAATCAGAAGTTTGAGTTCTCTCTAGAGATTATGCCTAATTTGGACTCTTTTATTTCATCAAATTGTTAATAAAACCAGATTTTTCCCTCAAACCACTTAACAGAATTTTTTTTTATGTTAGATGCAAATGTCCCTATTTCCTGATGTTTTTCTTGCACTTTTGCCTTTTGTGAACTCTGGAAATGGGTTTGAAAATTTTGTTTTCCTTCTCGGTATCTCCCCTACATATCATTACGATTCATTGTGGGGGCATGGGATATGTGAGCTTGCTCATCTTTCTTTCATACATAATGACAATGTATATGATTAATAATATACACACTTAGCATGACAATGAGGTCAATACATGAATTTATAGACATGACCAGAGCATATTGACCAAGAACAAAGTCAGAGGTCAGTATACTCTAATCAGGTCTATAAATCCATGTATTGATTAAACTTGCCATGCTATAAAAAGTATTGTTTGTTTTTTTTTCTTTTTGTGGACCTACTAATATAAAAACCTACCTGCTGAAAAAATTTATTGTCATTTCTCAATTTTTTTTTTTCATTATAATTTTAGCACATTTTCTTTAAAATTAACCCTTTTGACAGCTTTCAAGGAAAAAATGATAATTTACCTACCTACCTACTCACATCTACAATTGACAGTGGATAAACAAACAACAAACAAGCATTTTATTAAGGAAGCCTTGTAAAGGCAGATTTAGATATTTAGATGATTTTAATAATTACTCTTATCTTTAATAGGAGAAGAAGACTTTATGCAACACTTGACCTGAAAAATCTTCTGACAGACCAAGGAATAAAGACAGACCAGTTAATGCCAAAACAGAACAGTATGCCTGTACAGATTAATATGGATCCTAATGATCCAGCTCCATTTCCTCCTTATCTCCCTTTACACCTGTTTGATAGTGAGGAATATGATTGTCGACTACCTCGGGAATGGTTACAGATGGGACAAGATAATGGTACTAGAAAACCAGTTCCAGCTATGGCACTTTTGCCCTCGAAAGATACTGACAGAGAATGTAAGAATTTGGATAGTTTTAAGTAGAAGTTTAGATAAAATGAGTTTCATATATATGGGTTATCAATTTGCATGAATATTGGGGAATAAATATCACAAATACCTGTTATGTTAAAAAAAATTGTATGCTATCCATAATTAACTAATTCTCCAAGGAATATCAATATTCAAAATATATCATTTTATGCTTTTTGTTTTGTTTTTATAGTGGACCCAACTGACCCCAAAATAAAATATGAATGGACAGAAGTTGGTGTACTAGATTATGACCCAAAAGAGAAGTTGTATTTTGTACAAAGATGTAATTCATCGGGAAGGATAGTAGATGAATCTGGCCATGCAGTTGTGAATGGTGGATTTAATGCAGATGGTAAGAAATAGCTTATTTTATTGAAATATTTAACTATGTGAACTTGTTTTCATCCAGAAGGAAATTTGTAAATATGTTTAAAACTTTCATTTGATTGGGTAGGGGTTTTCACTTATGTTCCTTACATAGATGTAGTACTTGAAAGGACATTGGAAAATTATTCAGATTGTTTTCAGATAATTTAAGCAAAATGAATTGTAACCTTTTTACCTATGGTATGGTCGTATCCACCTCTTCCCAGCTGAACTTAGAATAACATTGGACTCTATAGGAAAACACATTAAACTATGTGGCTATTTTAAACCAAACTTATACACAATGATCCTTAGATTGTCCCCTTCAAAATGTTGACCAGTAGGTCTACACTTAATACAAAATGGCTGCAAGTGGGGAACAAATTTTAACTATGGGCCATATAACTAATCAAGATCTATTCTTGAAAATGAGACCCATTGACATTAGCATTATTTTTACTGTCTATTTGGCCACGGTCCAGGTATAAAGCAGTACAGGCTCTTGAGAGCTTCTTGTTGTATTGAAATATTTGAATATAAACATGGCACAAATCAAACTTTTAGGTTCCAGAATGAACATGAAGAATCAGTATTGGATACAAAGAATAAGACTGATGTTTAAAGCTGAGGACCCCAGAATATTTGCAGAGAGAGTAACTGAAGCATTCAAACTAAGAAAAGAAACAGAGGCTCTACTTAGATATAATTTGTATGTTGACTGTATGCCTATGGATGGAGTTGGTGAATTAGATCAAGCCTCTCTTAAAAGAATGGTGGAATGTGCTAAAAATAGTCCTGGGATAGGAAAAGACAAGAAGTGAGTAACAATTAAGACATAACAACAAGAAATTATTTTTTCCCTTCATTTTAGCAAGAAACTATGATCATCATATTGATTGGAAACAATTCTGTTTCCAGTATTTTAAGAAGTTAAAATAGACTACCAGGTCTAATTAGCTTGGGTAAACCAGCTTTTGATCTTAAACTATTTGTTTGATAGAGCTTTTGAAAAATATAATGAATTTATTGAGTATGAAATATTTATTCTTAGTTCGGAAGATTATATTCAGATCATGGAGAATTTAATTATTTATTTTTAGTTTGGAAGATTATATTCAAGTCTTAGAGAAGGAAGTAAATATCGACTTTTGTTGGTCAATGAACAGAATTATATTTGACAAGACTGTAGATGATGATCCAGCAACCTTTGCCTTTGTTACTAAACCTGAAAAAGAAGAGGAAGTTGTTCCCACTAAAGGTAAACTATAAAAACAATAATATACTTGTATGTGTCCAAAATAAAATATAGAGCTTTAGAGTTTCCCTTAAAAATATCTTGTCACATTGTAAAATGATTGACTTGAATTGTAAGGACAGGTTATCAAACTTTAAATTAACTTTTAGACATTTTGAGTCAGATTTTTTATTTAATAATTCCTGTTCAGCAACAGTAAGGTTGTTATATTTTAACATCACTGTTATTTCGAAGGGAGCTTAATTAAAGTATTCTTGTTTAATACAGTTCATCTAAGTGAAACCCAAGAATAAAGATGAAAAACGTTGAATGTCAACAAAGCATCATCTTAACATTCTAAACCTATATCAAAAAGCAAAACCTGTCTTAAACAACAGTTATAACATATTTTATTTGAATATTTTACTTTTCATTCTATATTGAACTTTTTTTTCAGTCTGTTGGGGTTGTTGACCTGTTGACAACCTGGTGATCTTTTATTTTAAATTTTGCCTTCAAGACACAGATTTATAAGCTTATCATAAACTAGGAGTTATAGCATTCACCTTTTATTTATTAGAAGTTTGAGGTAGAAAACATTTCTCCAGCTTAAAAGAATTTGAAACAATATATACTGTATATATCAAAAGCTTATGTACACTCAGTACAAATTAACCATAAGCAATTAATCAATTCTTTGTTGTTTACAGGTTGTGTACAAGATGTACCAGAGTATCCATATGACCAAAATTATGACCAATTTGCCTTCCATTCATTGTTAACCCGTAAAGAAAGTATTGAAGCCACTGGTAAAGTCAGGACAGAATGTAACAAAGTTTGTACAATGTCACTCTTCCACATTCCTACAACAAAACCCATGAGATTAGAGGAATTTGAACAGACACAGTCACAGGCCACGTCACAGGTTAGTTTACTGTTTTCATAGTTCCGTAATTACGATGGATGTCAAGCATAATTTCTGTCGTTTTTAATGAATATATGAATTTTTCTAGACTTCTCCCTTTTATTGATGCGCATGAATTTTCATAGAGAAAAGGTGATTTTACCTCAAGATGGAACAGTGACCATAAAGTGACATATAACTTAAATAAGTATATAAAAGGTATGTCAGATAATAATGATGACTATACCGATTGTAGGTGTCGCTGTTTTTGAAGGATAGCTGGATAACAATATTGAGGACACATATTCGCACATCTTTGAGAGATGTTGGTAAGGGATGGTTCAACATACATGAGACCAACTGGGAAGTCTACCAGATATCTAAGCTTAAAGCTTTTATGGAAATGGTGAAATTTATTATGCAGGTAAGGAACAGTTACTGATCAGCAGAATTACACTTGTAAATTTATGATTTATATAATGATGGTATGTTATAAATCTACGTTTGAAAGTGTAGTAACTAATTATTCTACCTTGTATGTACATCTTTTGAACACTTATTAAAAAAAACTTGAAATTAGTATATGTAGTCAGTTTAAATGTAAAGAATTACATTTTTTTTTTTTTTTTTTTCGTTTATGATTTCATGAAAGTATAAAATAAATAACAATACCAAAGTTGCCGTAAATTTATTATTATGGATGGCCATTTCGACTCTTTCATATAGATATTCATTACATGGCATTTTTTGACGCACTATCCCATAGGAATCTGTGAGCAACATTAATGTTTTTGTTTATTTGTAATAGAAAGGAGTAACATTATTTGTGCAATTAGCTACATTTTACATGAGTGTGTCTCCCATCCCTATAAATACATTTTTAAGGTTTGATCTAACTTGAGTTTTTAAAACAAATATTTCACTAACATGTAATATTGTAAGAAATTCCCTCTTTCAGGACTCAATGAGATATTTAATCCAGGAATCATTGCTGAACTTTACCCAGATGGTTGTTGATGCTTGTCACTCAACTCTTGGTTTGGAAGAAGATTTTGTATGGGGACCAGATTTCATCAACAGTTCTTTTAAGTAAGCTTAAATTTTGTCATCTTCATTGCAAATTTTATTTGAAATACCATTTATTTATTTTGCCAATAATTTTTGACATTTATTTATGTTTAAATTGGTGTTATTTTATCATTTAAGCCATTTTATTTGTGAAAGTTTTTTGTTAAATACATGTCAGTATGCAGGTGTTCACATTATACATTTTGATATTGATCGATATTTTTGTTACTTTTATTGTAGGCCAAAAAGAAATGCCTTATTCTTAGTGGATCTGATGTTAGATAACCAGGGAGCCCATTACAGCACCAATGTTAACAGTTTTGAAACCATGTTAGTCAGTCTGTTTGACAAAGGAATACAATCAACACAACACATTCCTCAACTGGAAAAGGTGTGTTTACATATATAAATTAAATTTCTGGTAGATGTTTATATACAGTGGACATAATAGAAATATTATTTATTGCCAGGTCATGTCTTCTTGTGACATGTTTATTGTATTTATTATAATCTATAAAAGTATAAAAAAAATCTTATAGAGGAACCAAATAGTTTCAAGTCTGATTATGTCAAAAAGATTGAATCCATTAATTTTACAAGTAGTAACATCATTCTGTGTTGAGGAAATAATGCTATAATACTAATATACAATTGAACTTCGATGACTTAAACACCCAAGGAACTAATGAACAGTTTGAGCTAAAGGGATGTTCGAGTTATTGAGGTCTACTTCGTTTAGACAAGAGATACCATGAAAAGGGTTCCAAACTTCCATGGTGTTAAAGCTATTTCAGTTTTAGGCATAGAAGTTCAACTGTACATAATCTCGTACTTCATTTAAATTTTGTAGTACATCTTGGAAGACATTGTATGGTCTGGAACACCATTATTGGAATCAGTTGGTGAACACGAACCATTTGTTGAAGAATTAAGAGACAGTATTTGTAACTCTATCAGGAAATCTCTCATTCCAATGAAAGCTTATGCCAAAGAATATGAGAAACATTTGGAATTAATGAACACAGATATCAGTAAATACATACAGTAAGTATTGTCAGGAGATACAACCGTAACTTGGATGTTCATTCATTGAAATGTTTGCCTTCAAGTTCTAGTAAGAACAATCAGGCAAAAGGCTATGTTTTCTCATGTTCTCATATTGTCAAGGTAAATGTATTCATCCAATCAAAACATGTGATATATTGTCATGCTAAAATATTTACCCCAGAATTCTCCTCAAACTTGGCCTGCGAGACAATAATACAAATGTTTACACAAACAATAAAATGGGAAAATGTTTGGTCATTTTCTTCCTCCTGATGTCAGTGTGTTATTTCTTCTATATTACATACATATATTTTATAGAACTTTGACAAGAGAAAATGATTTAATATTTTATAATTAGGTAATTTTTAAATCGAATTATACAATTTTACAGAGAATATGATGCTCAAGAACATACAGCACAAGAAGTGAAGGATGAAGTAGAACTTCATCTGAAAGAAAGAGAAATATTAGAAGATACACTGCCTGGCAATGTTGTTATTGGACCATTCTGGGTTAACACAGAACAAGTAAAACAGAAATTATGTAAAAAGAGAAAGGAACTCAGTCTTGCTGTATTAGATTTATTGGCCAACAAACTGAGAAAACAAGCTGATGATGTAAGTTGCTTCTAATTTGTCACTATGACATTCATGGCCAACAAACTGAAAAACAAAAAAGCTGACTAGTTGATTAAAAGGCCAAGTAATAAAGTTTACTTACCAGTATACCTAACGGCAAAAAGAATCCAATTACACCTATAAACTGCAAGGTTGTCAGTTACTTACTCAAGGTTTAATGGTTCTCTCTCTTGGTATCCCATTTTCATCAATGAATACTTATTATCATTTCATTTCTTCATTCATATCCAAAATAATTAGGTTTTTACTTAAGTTGAAATTGTGAATTTTTTTTAGGAAGTTTGATATAAAAAATATATTATTTATTTTCTCAGGCTTGTGAATCATTCAAGGAAATAAGCAGAAAACTTTATGACAAATGTAACTGTATTGAAGAATTGTCTGATATGAGAGAATGGATGAAAGGAATCCCAGAAAAACTCAAAGAACATCAGGTAATATTTTCTTAACAAATCAATGTTTCTGGTGGATAAACTGTCTTTGTATTGTTTTATAAGCACAAAATACATTGCAATCTTTCAACTGATCTAAAATTATAGCCTAGTTATGAAATATTAGTTATTAAAAATGAGTTCATTTGAATACCTTTTAACTTTTTAGGAACAAATTGACAAGGCAATGGAGGATTATGAACTGATAGAAGAGTTCTACTACAATTTATCACAAGATGATTTCAATGCAAAGTAAGTCCACAGTTAAGATAGAGTGTCTATGTAAAGTACATAACCAATCTGATCAAATCATCATTATATCAAGAGTCACAAAACATGTGATATCATAAATATAGATAATACTGAAACATTATATAATCTGAAAATAACTGATGCCAATACATCACCAATCCTGGAAATAACTACTTCTGGTACACCATAAGATTTTTCTTTTAAAATCAGTGCTTGTTCAAAAGTTTACAGAAGTACAAACTAAGATTTGAAAATAACTGATTCCAGTACATCATCAAACCGGAAAAGAACTGATACTGAAAGATAACCATTTCTGAAAATAACTGATGTTAAAACATTAAGAAAACTGATACTGGTACATCACTAAATCTGAAAAATATCTCATACTATAACCAAATCTAAAATAACTGATACTGAAACATTAAGAAATCTGATACTGGTACATCACTAAATCTGAAAAATATCTGATACTATAACCAAATCTTAAATAACTGATACTGAAATATCACCAATTTTTAGCTCACCTCATGAAGTGAGGGGGGCTTATGTGATACCCCTAGCATCCGCGTCGGCGTCCGGTTAGGTAGAATGGTTAAAGTCCATTCCCGCTTACTGACATGGCCCACATCAAATATAGTGGTATGTATGATGCATTTTGGGATGACAACAACAATGCATGCTTCGGATGCTGTCTCTGACCTACATTTTACGCATGAGCGACTTGGTTAGATAGAATGGTTAAAGTCCATTCCCGCTTACTGACATGGCCCACATCAACCATAGTGGTATTAATGATGCATTTTGGGATGACAACAACAATGCATGCTTCGGATGCTGTCTCTGACCTACATTTTACGCATGAGTGACTTGGTTAGGTAGAATGGTTAAAGTCCATTCCCACTTACTGACATGGCCCACATCAACCATAGTGGTATGTGTATGCATTTTGGGATGACAACAACAATGCATGCTTTGGATGCTGTCTCTGACCTACATTTTACGCATGAGCGACTTGGTTAGGTAGAATGGTTAAAGTCCATTCCCTCTTACTGACATGGCCCACATCAACCATAGTCAGTGATTTTTCTAGCGCTCGTCACTTTCGTATTTTACGAAACAGATTTCAAAATGACGAAAGTTTTCTGAACCACTTTCGTCACTTAAATTTCTTCATTGTAAACTTTTTCTCATTAAAATATTAAGAAATTATATTCAGTGTCATACTTATGACAAAGCCAATTAATTAATCACAAAGGTGATGTTGTTACAGGTAAATTGCTAATCCGATAATTACAGGTAATCAACTATACAGTACATGTAGTTGTCAAATCACCAATCAGGTACAATCATTAAATATAATTTAATTATCAGGAAGCCATGAAATGATAATATTTTAAGTTATTTTGCTTAAAGTTTTAAATTTCAACAGAATATTTTGCCGGTCCTACTTTCGTTTCTATCCACAACATTCCGATTGCGCATGTGCATAGATAAACGGCTTACAGGTGTACAAATAAATTACTCCCAATATATAAGACCAATGTCTCATTCCCAATTTAAATTAAATAAATTTCCAACAAATTCTGTTGCTTTGTGCAGCCTTTCCAATTTTATATGGATTGAAATACTGGTACATAGTCGTTTCCGACTTTGTTCAAAATTACAACTTCTTTGTGATTTCCTCTCAACTTTCATTTCGCTATAGAAGAGAATATTCAAACTAAATTTTGACATAAAACATAACCTCTGATAATAAACATGAAATTTATTCCAAAGAATTGCTTATATAAGCTCAACAACAAAGCAGAATACTGTAAATAATACGTTGCTATGATACACAGCATACGAAATGAGCATCAATGAAAAGGGGGAGGGGGATACTTGTACTTGTTTTAACCTGTAAAAAAATGAACACAATTCGATTGAAAAATTCTCTTTATATTCCAAATTAATTTCATTCTATATATTTCTCTATCAAAAGTTGATGTTCAAATGAAAACTAGCTATTAGAAGGAGCTCATTACAAGTGTATAAATAGATCTCAAAAGTTACATAATCTGAAATGTTCCTATATATCTTCCCTTTTGTATTGCTTTAGTCTTTATCTGTAAAACATAGATAGAGCTTTAAAAAGTGACTGTCCCTCTCCGCAAAAGTGACTAAAGCTTTCAAAATCCTAGAATAAACCCTGCATAGTAGTATGTGTGATGCATTTTGGGATGACAACAACAATGCATGCTTCGGATGCTGTCTCTGACCTACATTTTACGCATGAGCGACTTGGTTAGGTAGAATGGTCAGGGTTCGCGCTGGGCTTCGCCATTGTCGCAATTTGCGATTTTATTTTAATTCTGGCGACAAAAAACCGTTCCTGGCGATTTTTTTGGCGACAACGTTTTTCAAATCAACTTGCCAGTATTATCCAATTTATACCCTTCTTAGTTGAAACCTTTCATGATTTTTGTTGTTAAAATAATCATAGGTAATAATTAAATGTCAATTCATAGCCTCTGGCAACATTATTGTAGTCCATTGATTATTTCCGGTCATCTGTTGATTGCATTACCTGTTTATATTTACCTGTGCACGTGCCTAAATGACTTGTGACAGATACAAGCCCAATCAAAGGAATCAAAGGAATTGAAAGAGTATTATTATACACTAAAATTTTATACTTGTCTTTTTTTCGTTTAACATCACTTCTTATTTTCCTAAATGTTTACGAAAACAAACTGATTAGATTATGCAATTATGAAGTTGAGTTACTTCCCCTTTTCTATGCTGTGAAAACGAAATTAAAGAGGCTTTGAGTGTAACTTTTTACTATCAAGTCTTATAAAATAAAAAATTGAACTAATTTTAAGGGATAATATTGAAGCTTAACAAACTTTATTCAAAATTGCAAATTCAATTTTTGTTTAATACTTTTATTGACCTATTGAAAGATAAACAATTTATTTGAAACTTAATGTATTAACATTTAGACTTTACTCCCTCAGTTGGGGAGTTACCAGTGTCATTTAATTCTAAGAAAAGTCAAAAGTGACATGGCAGTGGAAGGAAGGTACACTTATTGCTGGAGACAGTAATCAAGGAATATGAAGCGCGTACCTCAAATCAAATTAAAAAAGTATGTAAATGATGAAGAAAAAAAAGATTTTAAAAAAAATCCTCATTGTGAGGGGAATAAAAACATCTGTCTGCAGATGAAACATTAACGACTTTGAAGGACATAACTGAAATGTTTGAAAACAGTACCCGCAAAATGCAGCAAACAAGGAATGTTGAGCATACGATTCAAACTTAAACAGCAGAGCATGTAAATGATAAAAGAATTTGTGCCATCAAAACAAAAGAATACAAAATAGAACTATTCTTTTAGTGTGGAAGAAAGAACACAAAAGTCTATCGTCCAACCTAGAAAACCAATTGAATACTTCCTAATTGGCGACACATTTTTGTAATTGGCGACAAAAAATACAAGTTGGCGATTTTTCTGGCGACAGATATTCAGAAGCCAGAGCCATCTCTGATGGTTAAAGTCCATTCCCGCTTACTGACATGGCCCACATCAACCATAGTGGTATGTGTGATGCATTTTGGGATGACAACAACAATGCATGCATCGGATGCTGTCTCTGACCTACATTTTACGCATGATTGAATCTGTTATAAAGAATGATTATAGTCCATTCCTGTTTACTGACATGTGCAACATGTGACAATGCTGCGCAACGAGGTGAGCTTAGCAGGCTGTGGCTGCTTTCTATGTTTAAAATAACTGATACTGATACATAACCAAACATGAAAATAACTGATACTTAATAACCATTTCTGAAAATAACTGATACTAAAACGTCACAAAATCTGGTATATCACTAAATCGGGAAAAAATCTGATCTTGAAACTTCAGTAGTCAGAGAAAAAAACATCAGAACGTCACAAAATAAATGACACTGAAGCATCACCAAATCTGAAAATAACTTATACTGAACATCATCTAATCTTGAAATAACTGATACTAGCACATCTCAAATTATGAAAATAACTGACACTTGTTCGTTACTAAATCTGAAAATAGCTGATACTGTTACATAAGCAAATATGAAAATAACTGATACTGTTATATAACCAAATCTGAAAATAACTAATACTTGTACATTATCAAACTGAAACAAAACTGATACTACTGATATATCACAAAACTGAAAAAGACTGAAACATCACAAAATCTAAATATAACTGATGCTGATACATAACCAAACCTTAACCCTAGTACTGCAGGACCTCACTATATCGACGACCCAGATAAGTTTTGTTTACTGCCGGTCGTCAATATATAGACTTTCTATATTAGGTCGGGATTTTCGCTTTTGACCAATGAAATTCGTGCCATTATTTTTGTAACACATAAACAACGCGTCAGAGGAAGGAATTTCCTATACAGAACTGTTTTCATTGGCTCTCTACGATACTCCATTCAGAAATAAATGTATGTGGAAATTACACATTGTTTTGTGTACAAAGTCGAAGATGAAGTTGTTGACACTGAAGTGTGATGGAAGCTTTTTGAGGCTAAAAATCCAATTTTGTAGAGGAATTAGTTACAAACGGTGATTCTGGGCATTAATTTTTATACGCCCGTCTATGACAGAACGTATTATGGTATACCGATGTCCGATTGTCCGTCCGTCCGTCCGTCCGTCTGTCCGTCCGTTTCAAATGTCGCGCTCTAACTTGATAACCCTTTGGCCAATTCACTTCAAACTTTATAGAAGTATTGGGTATGATGGCCTGACGATCTGTATACTTTTTCGTGAAATTTCGATTTTTCTTGCAAGAGTTATGGGACTTTATTCGTCAATTTTTAGGCAATTTTTCATATGTCACGCTCTAACTTGATAACCCTTTGGCCAAATCACTTCAAAGTTTGTAGAAGTATTTGGTACTATGACCTGACGATCAGTATACTTTTTCGTGAAATTTCGATTTTTCTTGCCAGAGTTATGGTACTTTATTCGTCAATTTTTAGGCAATTTTTCATATGTCGCGCTCTAACTTGNCTTTTAACTTTTTAGGAACAAATTGACAAGGCAATGGAGGATTATGAACTGATAGAAGAGTTCTACTACAATTTATCACAAGATGATTTCAATGCAAAGTAAGTCCACAATTAAGATAGAGTGTCTATGTAAAGTACATAACCAATCTGATCAAATCATCATTATATCAAGAGTCACAAAATATGTGATATCATAAATATAAATAATACTGAAACATTATAAAATCTGAAAATGACTGATGCCAATACATCACCAATCTTGGAAATGACTACTTCTGGTACACCATAAGATTTTTCTTTTAAAATCAGTGCTTGCTCAGAAGTTTACAGAAGTACAAACTAAGATTTGAAAATAACTGATTCCAGTACATCATCAAACCGGAAAATAACTGATACTGAAAGATAACTATTTCTGAAAATAACTGATGTTAAAACATTAAGAAATCTGATACTGGTACATCACTAAATCTGAAAAATATCTCATACTATTACCAAATCTAAAATAACTGATACTGAAACATTAAGAAATCTGATACTGGTACATCACTTAATCTGAAAAATATCTGATACTATAACCAAATCTAATATACATGTAACTGATACTGAAATATCACCAATTTTTAAAATAACTGATACTGATACATAACCAAACATGAAAATAACTGATACTTAATAACCATTTCTGAAAATAACTGATACTAAAACATCACAAAATCTGGTATATCACTAAATCGGGAAAAAATCTGATCTTGAAACTCAGGGCTCACCACACTTCAAAAGAACAGGGAGACTTAAAGTCTCCCTTAGGGTACAGATAGGGAGACTTTAGGTCATGACAGGGAGACTTGAGGTCATGACAGGGAGACGTTGTTCGCACCTATCTGCAACTGAATTTTCAAGACTTTTGTATTTGATTTACATATACACTTATTCATCAAGTGCAATAAATCTGATTAAATCATTCAAATATCATTGAAATTTCAAAATCCACAATGTAGTTTTTATAAAAAGTATGATTTTAGCAACATATCAATTTTATGTTTCTTTCACCCAAAAGCTTATGGTTGGAGGTGCTCCTGAATTAGGTTAGATTTACATGACATACACTTTCTTTTATTTATCATCTTAAGTAAATGAAAATTTATCATCCAGTTGCTCCAGAGACAGTTGCTAATCTGCTTCATTCTTTTTTGAATGGTTCACCAAAATATTAGAGGGATATATATAGATTGTTTACGTTTGTAGATATTCTAAATATAGACCACTTCCGGTTTGATCTGTAGTAAAAACGTAAATATCTAGGACAATTTCCAATGGATTTTTTTAATAAATATACACTACAAAGTCAATAAGTCTTAATTTAAAACCATGAGATGATGTAAGCAATCTTTGAGCTTTGCAAAAACAGGAATAAGCATTAGAAATCTTATCAATTTACTTCCTTGTTACCGGAAATAGAAAGGGTTATAATTAGAAGTGTCAAAATGGTCAGGGCGACTTGAATTCGCTTTTGGGAGCAACTTTAGGCGACTTGAGGCACAACAGGGCGACTTAATTGCCCTAATCGCCCAGTTTGGTGAGCCCTGGAAACTTAAGTAGTCGGAGAAAAAAACATCAGAACGTCACAAAATAAATGACACTGAAGCATCACCAAATCTGAAAATAACTTATACTGAACATCATCTAATCTTGAAAAAACTGATACTAGCACATCTCAAATTATGAAAATAACTGACACTTGTTCGTTACTAAATCTGAAAATAGCTGATACTGTTACATAAGCAAATATAAAAATAACTGATACTGTTACATAACCAAATCTGAAAATAACTAATACTGGTACATTATCAAATCTGAAACAAAACTGATACTACTGATATATCACAAAACTGAAAAAGACTTGAAACATCACAAAATCTAAATATAACTGATGCTGATACATAACCAAACCTTAACCCTAGTACTGCAGGACCTCACTATATCGACGACCCAGATAAGTTTTGTTTACTGCCGGTCGTCAATATATAGACTTTCTATATTAGGTCGGGATTTTCGCTTTTGACCAATGAAATTCGTGCCATTATTTTTGTAACACATAAACAACGCGTCAGAGGAAGGAATTTCCTATACAGAACTGTTTTCATTGGCTCTCTACGATACTCCATTCAGAAATAAATATGTGGAAATTACACATTGTTTTGTGTACAAAGGCGAAGATGAAGTTGTTGACACTGACGTGTGATGGAAGCTTTTTGAGGCTAAAAATCCAATTTTGTAGAGGAATTAGTTACAAACGGTGATTCTGGGCATTAATTTTTTTAGTTTTGATGAGGATGACACAGAAAATAATGAATAAATTGCACAGTTCTTGGGTTCTTGGATCTGGGAAAAATCGAGTAACATGTGCGCTCCCGGTTGACAAAAAAATCGTTGAAAATTGATAATTATGGATAATCAGGACACGATTAATGATTTTATCGATTATTTATTATACTGGTTTGCATTTGGGGATAAATTAATTAAGACAAACAGGTGTGTGGCAAATTTCTTGAACCTAGGACTGTCAAAATTTGACCCCCCTTTTTTAGTTCGCCTCAACGAAGTTGAGGAGGACTATTGGAGTACCCCCGGCGTCCGCGTCTATGGGTAGGATCATCAAACTTTGTATACAGATGCATCTTGGGCTATCTTACAGCCTCCAAGAAAATTGGGTCTCTTTGACCTATATTTTCCGCTTCATGACTTACATTCAAGTTTAGGTCTGAGTTCAGATCTCAGTCACTAAACATGGTAGGATCATGTAACCTTGCATATGCATGCATCTCTGATGGTAGGTCAGCATCCAGCCAAATTAGGTCACTTTGACCTATATTTTCCGCTTGAATGACTTACATTCAAGTTTACATCCGAGTTCAGATCTCAGTCACTATCGTGGTAGAATCATGTAACCTTGCATATGCATGCATCTCTGATGGTAGGTCAGCATCCAGGCAAAATTAGGTCACTTTGACCTATATTTTCCGCTTGAACGACTTACATTCAAGTTTATGTCCGAGTTCAGATCTCAGTCACTAAACATGGTAGGATCATGTAATCTTGCATTTGCATGCATCTCTGATGGTAGGTCAGCATCCAGGCAAAATTAGGTCACTTTGACATATATTTTCCACTTGAACGACTTCCATTCAAGTTTACGTCCGAGTTAGATCTCAGTCACTATACATGGTAGGATCATGTAACCTTGCATATGCATGCATCTCTGATGGTAGGTCAGGATCCAGGCGAAATTAGGTGACTTTGACCTATATTTTCCGCTTGAATGACTTACATTCAAGTTTACATCCGAGTTCAGATCTCAGTCACTATCGTGAAAGAATCATGTAACCTTGCATATGCATGCATCTCTGATGGTAGGTCAGCATCCAGGCAAAATTAGGTCACTTTGACCTATATTTTCTTCTTGAACGACTTACATTCAAGTTTATGTCTGAGTTCAAATCTCGGTCACTTTACATGGTAGGATCATGTAACCTTGCATTTGCATGCATCTCTAATGGTAGGTCAGCATCTAGGCAAAATTAGGTCACTTTAACATATATTTTCCGCTAGAACGCCTTACATTCAAGTTTACGTCCGAGTTCAGATCTCAGTCACTATACATGGTAGGATCATGTAACCTTGCATATGCATGCATCTCTGATGGTAGGTCACGATCCAGGCAAAATTAGGTGACTTTGACCTACAGTTTCCACTTGAACAACTTGCATTCAAGTTTACGCCCGAGTTCAGATCTCAGTCACTATACATGGTAGGATCATGTAACCTTGCATATGTATGCAACTTTGATGGTAGGTCAGCATCCATGCAAAATTTTGTCACTTTGACCTATATTTTATGCTTGATTGATTTACATTCAAGTTTTTGGATGAGTTCAGATTTCAGTCAAATACATGGTAGGATCATCTTACCTTGCATATGCATGCATCTCTGATGTTAGGTCAGCATCAAGGCAAAATCAGGTCACTTTGACATATATTTAATGCTTGATTGATTAACATTCAAGTTTTGGATGAGTTCAGATCTCAGTCACTATACATGGTAGGATCATTGTAACCTTACATATGCATACATCTCGGATGGTAGATCAGCATCCAGGCAAAATTGGGTTACTCTGACAATATGCCATAACGAGGCGAACTCTGTAATCGTTGATTACCTACGTTTCCAAAATGGGAAAATATTAATTGGAATAACATTTTTTCGACATAATCGCATGGGAATAAAAGAAATAGATGATATAAACCCATCTTGCTTTTAACTTCATTTAATTTTTAATAATGAATATAATAATTAATTATAAAACAACAAAACATTGTTTGTATCCTTTTATTTGATATATTTCAATAAATACTCAACATAAAATTACATTTTTTTCAACATTGAAAAGCCTGTTCAATTCTGAAAAATAAATACATTGAATGTTATTACAAAAAAAACAACAGATCATTGATTAAATTGACAAAATATTAAAATGGAGTCAAATAATAAAATTTATCAAAACAAGCTGGCACAGAGAGATGCAGAGCTTAATTATCATCACGGCAGCAGCAGTAGTGAATAATCTAAATATAGCTGGTAGTACTAGGGTTAAAATAACTTTTACTTATACATCATCAAATCTGAAAATAATCAATGCTGAAACATCACCAAATCTGAAACAAAACTGATACTGAAACATCACCAAAACCTGAAATAAAACTGATACTGAAACATCACCAAAACCTGAAATAAAACTGATACTGAAACATCACCAAATCTGAAACAAAACTGATACTGAAACATCACCAAATCTGAAACAAAACTGATACTGAAACATCACCAAATCTGAAACAAAACTGATACTAAAACATCACCAAATCTGAAACAAAACTGATACTGAAACATCACCAAATCTGAAACAAAACTGATACTGAAACATCACCAAAACCTGAAATAAAACTGATACTGAAACATCACCAAAACCTGAAATAAAACTGATACTGAAACATCACCAAAACCTGAAATAAAACTGATACTGAAACATAGAATACTGTAACATCACCTAGACTGAAAATAATTGATTCTTGTTCATAATCAAGTCTGAGAATAACTGATACCTCACCAAATTTAAAAAAAAATGGATATGGTAACATCCTTTACTCTAAAAATATGTCATTATTATGTCATTAAATAAATACATGTATATTTATATGTAATTGGTTGTTTTAAAATAATAGTATTAAGAAAAGTGAAACATTGACCTCACTGAATATTTTCAGATGGACAGCGATAGCTTGGCCACATAAGATAGAGAGACAGATGGAGGCTACATATGAACAATTAGAAGCTGATGAAGAGAGATTCCGTAAACTACAGACTTCTGATCAAGCTAACTTCAATGATCGTCTCGATACATTACAGGTCAGTTTATTATAAGTACAAGTACTGTGGGTACCAACTTTTGTAGATTGAAGGAAAAATACATTTTGTGGTTTACATAATTTTTTCACAGAAAACAATGATGTTAGACACAAAAACAATGACGTTAGACTAATACTGTAAAATTAGTAATCTGTATTTACTTGAGATTATATAAAGCTCATATGTATTTTTATTTCAGATGGTTGTAGCCGGTATGTCGGCACACACAGACATTAGTAGAGCACAAGAAATAGCTAATGAAGTAAGGAGAATCAACAAACAACTGAAAGAAGCCCAAGGACTGGCCCAGACTTATAACAACAGGGAGAGATTATTTGGTTTGCCTGTTACAAATGTGAGTTGTGCAAAAAAGCTGATTTTCATTGAAACAGTGGCATGCAATTGTAAATTCTTTCTAACTGTCAGAGATGTTTAATTTTTATTCTCTTGTTATCTGTCAAGATATCTAAAGCCAATATGGTTTCATTTTCCTCTTAACTTTGATACTTTTATGTAGCACTTCTTTCCTATACTACCTTCATGACAAGATACTTTTTTCCATTCTCTAGATTTCCAATTTGTAAATTATTTCTTTTCATGTATGCAAAACTATATAACAACATGACTTTCTGTACTAATGGTGTTGGAAGTTTNCTTAGTTATATATACCACTACTAATGAAAATTTTCGTCAAAGTTTTCTTTGCTTCTGTATGTGGAAATGATTTAATATTTATTCTCAACCTTCATAATGATGAATTGTACTGTGTAAGCTATTTTCAAGTTTGTGGCGCTACTACTTCCTGTTTGCAGATACATTAATATTTAGTTTCATATACCACTACTAATGAAAATTTTTTCGTCAAAGTTTTCTCTTCTTCCAAAAGTGGAAATGATTTCATATTTGGTCTGGAGCTTCATGATGATGAGTTGTACAGTGTAAGCTATTTTCAGGTTTGTTGCGCTACTACTTCCTGTTTACTGATACATTGGTATGTTGATACTTAGCCTAAATTAAGTTTTTTGAATAACATTAAAAGACGCAGTTGACTTAAAAGATCAGCGTTTTATTTAAACTTCTTATTATATTGGGCATGCGGGGGTATTCATTTGTGGCCCAGTGGACCACAGTACCTCTAGTTATAAGTACTAGTACTGTGGGTACCAACTTTTGTAGATTGAAGGAAAAATACATTTTGTGGTTTACATAATTTTTTCAATAAAAAAGATTCTTCGTGTTTGCTGAAATTTTATTTAATCTACACCAAAACAGTTATTACAGTAACAAAATAATATCCTGAGAAATGATGCACCTTATCTTATCCAGTTACTTTGTGATTCCATTGAGTTCAAAAGATTCATTATTTATTGTGCTCTAAAATTTCATTAGTTACAGATAATTAAAAGTAACATCTTAATTTTCTCAGCAAGAATTTAAAAATTGAATTTAAGAAAAAAACGATTTATAAAGTTAAAAAAAACAGGTATATGTTGCAAGTTTACATTATTCTTCAACTGTAAAAAACAACGGCAGTAGAATACCGAAGTAACAAAGGGGTGAAATTCACAAAAGTCGAAGTCCAAAGACAGGGCAAAAACAAGATCACAGAAAACAATGATGTTAGACAAAAAAACAATGACATTAGACAGATACTGTAAAATTAGTAATCTGTATTTACTTGAGATTACATAAAGCTCATATGTATTTTTATTTCAGATGGTTGTAGCCGGTATGTCGGCACACACGGACATTAGTAGAGCACAAGAAATAGCTAATGAAGTAAGGAGAATCAACAAACAACTGAAAGAAGCCCAAGGACTGGCCCAGACTTATAACAACAGGGAGAGATTATTTGGTTTGCCTGTTACAAATGTGAGTTGTGCTAAAAAACTGATTTTCATTGAAACAGTGGCATGCAATTGTAAATTCTTTCTAACTGTCAGAGATGTTTAATTTTTATTCTCTTGTTATCTCTCAAGATATCTGAAGCCAATATGGTTTCATTTTCCTTTTAACTTTGATACTTTTATGTAGCACTTCTTTCCTATACTACCTTCATGACAAGATACTTTTTTCCATTCTCTAGATTTCCAATTTGTAAATTATTTCTTTTCATGTATGCAAAACTATATAACAACATGACTTTCTGTACTAATGGTGTTGGAAGTTTATATTTTCAGATTCCTCCCAAGTCCTTGATAGGTCTCCCTGATTTATATCTGCTATTATAACAGACTTCCTTTAGCTTACATCATTACTGTACTTGTATTATAATGTCACATGTGTTTAATTGTTCCTGTTCACTGAAGCAATTAAAACAATATCAATTACCCATTATAATATAGGTACAGTAATATATTTCTACCAAAGTTCCTATGGTATCTATATTTTATCAAGCATTCTTGTATTCCAGTCTTGCTTACACACCTATATATTTCATACAGCTTTTTTCCTATCACTAGTAGATTTTTCTTTTCAATGTATAAATTGAGTCTTTTAGTATATCCTGTGACTACACCTACCAACTTTAGAAATGTGTCTTTATGTCTTTTAACCTTATCACCTTTTAATGCTTTTTACCAGTACATAGTAGTAGAAATATACATTAGCTTATATACAAGGTGTTTTCTTATATTTTAATAGCAAAATAGTGTACTACATCTTTCTTTTACAGTTTCCTTTATAGTCTTCATATAGACACATGTAATCAGATCAATTTTATTGTTTTCCAAACAGTTTATCCTGATACAGTGCATTAATGTAATCAGTTTGTAATTCTACCCTGTCTTATACATGTATGCATATGTTGAGTTCCTGACATTCTAGCCAAGTGTTCATTTACTATGCAGTCTCTTATTTCAATATAATCATAGTTTTCAGAAACATGGAGTTTTTTGTCTCGCCTGCGACGAAAGTCGCGGAAAGCGAGACATAGGTGTGCAAAGTGCGACGGCGTAAACTCAAGTTATTTTGTAGAACCCTTTAATGTAGGACCTTTATATTTGGTCCATAGGTAGCTTACGGTGAACCCTATCTGGCGGACACAAAATCATGTGACCTTGACCTATATTTCGCGGTCCAGTGACCAGGTTAAGTTTTTTGCTTAAGTCTGTTTCTCAATAACTACAAGGTATA
>MJUU01010915.1:95733-117493 GCA_002080025.1 Modiolus philippinarum
CCTAGAAATACCAGGTTTGTTACAAAACTATGCACAAATCAAACAAAGTCTTCCTAGAAATACCAGGTTTGTTACAAAACTATTCAAAAATCAAACAAAGTCATCCTAGAAATACCAGGTTTGTTACAAAACTATTCAAAAATCAAACAAAGTCTTCCTAGAAATACCATGTTTGTTACAAAACTATGTACAAATCAAACTGTCTTCCTAGAAATGCCAGGTTTGTTACAAAACTATGTACAAATCAAACTGTCTTCCAAGAAATGCCAGGTTTCCTACAAAACTATGCACAAATCAAATAAAGTCTTTCAAGAAAAGCTGGGTTTATTACAAAACTATGCACAAATCGAACTGTCTTCCAAGAAATGCCAGGTTTGATTAGTTTGATGTTTGTCAGTATTATCAATGCAATAATTGTTTTAAATCAAGAACTTTTACATTTATAGTTTTATGATGCAGAAAAAATTTAGGAAAATATTTCAAGGGGATTTTGCTTCTGATATAGGGAAATGGTATATATAAAGTTCAGTTGCTAGTGTATAAAAATATATTTGCTGGTTTATTATACTTTAATTTTACATGTATTTATTTATGGTGTTCTTTTGGCAGTATCTTTTATTTTATTTAAATTTGTCCATTCATTTTAATTTCTTTATATTCAGGTGTACAGCAGGTAGCATCAGAAGTCAAAAGTAACATTGAGGACTTTAAACCATACATTCCTTTGATCCAAGGATTACGTAATCCTGGTATGAGAAACAGACATTGGGAACAGGTATTTACATATAAGTTTGTCATAGGGAGGTAATATTAAAATAGTTAAGTATTTTCATAGTAAGTAGATCATTTTTAAGGTATTCAAAGAAAGATGGATTTTTTAAATTTGATTAGAAAGGAGATAATAAATCCAAAAACTATAAAATTTGCCGAAGTTCAGTTAATTATGTTATTGTTCTGTAAATTGAATTTCTGAAATTGAGGAAAAGAATATAATTTGGAATGGGCAAGTTTTTAGAATAAATGAGAGGTGAAAGATGTGATGGTTTATATTTCAGTTATCTGCAGAAATTGGAATGGCAGTTCGTCCAAAGAAGAATTTGACATTTTCCAAATGTCTGGAAATGGGACTCGATAAACATATGGCAACTATAACTAAAGTTGCAGAAGTTGCTGGAAAGGAATACTCCATTGAACAGGTAAATTATCTGTATAGCATTGATAAATCCAGGCCAGTATTTTTTATACTATTAATGTTTATAATAAATTTAAACTTTATTTACCACAGAGAGAAATATTAATCGTTGGCTGATGTTGATTTTCTTTTTTTAAAGAGTTTCGGAAATATTTGTAGTATGACAATTTTCTCTGGTAAACCAAGACATATAGCACATTGAATTGATAGAACTAAAAGGATTTATCAAACCTTTTTAAAATCATTGATTGTGATGCTTTGTTAATTCTCTAGGCTTTAGATAAGATGGAGAAGGAGTGGGAGCCAGTTTACTTTGAGATTAAGGATTATAAGAACACAGGAACTTACATCTTGAAGGCGTCAGAAGAAACATCTCAACTGTTAGATGATCACATTGTCATGACACAGAGTATGTCATTCTCACCATACAAAAAACCATTTGAAGATCGTATCAGTAACTGGGAGAACAAACTTAAAACAACTCAGGTATGTATCACATCAGTTACTTGAAAACAAACTCAAACCAGCGCAGATATATATCACACGTCAAAACTCAAAACAACACTGGTATGTATCACATCAGTAACTGGGAGAACAAACTCAAACCAGTACAGATATATATCACATGTCAAAACTCAAAACAACATTGGTATGCATCACATCAGTACCTGGGAGAACAAACTTAAACCAGCACAGATATATATCACATGTCAAAACTCAAAACAACACTGGTATGGATCATATGTCAAAACTAAAACTACTGTCAGAACTCAAAATATTACCATTTTGTATTGCATGTAAAAACTCAAAACAACACTGGGGTTTGCATCACATGTAAAAAAAACTCACAACAACACAACTTTGCATTACATGTCAAAACTCAAAGCAACACAGGTTTGAATCTCATGTCTAAATTCAAAAAGAATCAGTTTTGCATCACAAGTCAAAACTCAAAAACAACAATATAGGAACTCAACAGTCAAAACTTAAAACAACATGGGTATGTATCACATGTCTAAGAAACACAGATTTGTATCACATGTCAAAACTAAAAAAAAAAAACGATACAGATTTGCATCACATGTCAAAACACAGGTATTCAAAACTAAAAACAACGCTTGTATGTATCACATGTCTAAGCAAAACAGATTTGTATCACATGTCAAAAGACAGGTTTGCATGAAATGCCAAAACTCAAATCAACACAGGTTTGCATCACATATAAAAATTCAGTCAACGTAGGTTTTTATCATATGTCAAAACAACACAGGTTTGTATAATATTTCAAAAACACAGATTTGTATAAAATGTCAAAATTCAAAACAACTAATGAAGGAGCTGTCTGCTTTATGACATTTATTTGCTTGTTTTTAGGATGTATTAGATGAATGGTTAGCCTGTCAGAGATCATGGCTATATTTGGAACCAATTTTCAGCTCTGACGACATCCAGCGACAGCTTCCAGTAGAAAGTAAAAGATACCAAACCATGGACAGAATCTGGAGGAAGATCATGAAAACTGCCAGAGATAACCCACAGGTAAATTTTTTATTGATTTGCATGTGCTCGACTACTTTGTATGGTGGTTTGTTTGTAGGGGGAATCAGAAAGTACAAAAAGAACTAGAGGAGTTAATTACTTAGTCAAGAGAATGAAAATATGTCAAAGCTACTAGAATACTTTTATTAGATTTAGACTGCAGGTTAAAAATATTTAAAATTTGAAAATTTTTGCATCAAACATTTCTCACTCTTGGATCAATCCTTTGATGAAAACTTACAATGGTTTGTGCAATTAAATTTTACAATTTAAATTACACAAACAAACTTAACTACATTTTTTGGGGGTTTTTATTTGGCTTAGCTGTATGAGTTATCTGTTTAATTTTATTATACCCCACGCAACGAAGTACATAGGGTAAATCATTTGTCCGGATAACTCCTCCTACAGTTTTTAAGATAGGAAGTTTTTATTTTGCAGGTTGATTGTGCACATATCAAAGATGTGCATACTACTTGGATTTTGATTTTGGATAATTTTTCAGAAAACTACACTTAGTTAGTTGAACTTTGTCATTTTTACACATTATATTGCATATAGGGTACATCATTTGTCCGGATAAGTCCTCCTACAGTTTATAAGGTAGGAAAGTTTTATTTTGCAGATTGATTGTGTATATATCAAAGATGTGGATACTATTTGGATTTTCATTTTTGCTGATTTTTCACAAAAATATGCATTGTTGAAATTAGTCATTTTTTGGCGAGATAATGCATATAGGGTACATCATTTGTTCGGATAACTCCTCCTACAGTTTTTAGCTCACCTGGCTATAGCCAGGGTGAGCTTTTGCCATCACTTCGTCTGTCGTCCGTCCGGCATAAACTTTTCATTCAGAGATCTTCTTCTCTGAAACTACTGGGCCAATGGAAACCAAACTTGGCCACAATAGTCCTTAGATGGTCCCCTGCAAAAAAGTTGTTTTTCAGATCCGCGCTATATCCAAGATGGCCACCAGCGGGGATCATAGTTTTAACACTGGACTCTATGGGAAACACATTCAAAGATCTTCTCCTCTGAAACTACTAGGCCAATTGAAACCAAACTTGGCCACAATAGTCCTTAGATGGTCCCCTGCAAAAAATTGTTTTCAGATCTGCACTATATCCAAGATGGCCGCCAGCGGGGATTGTAGTTATAACATTTGACCCTATGGGAAAAGACATTCAAAGATCTTCTCCTCTGAAATTACTGGGCCAATTGGATCCAAACTTGGCCAAAAGAACTGCACCCCACCCAAAATAGCTGCTAGTCTGGAACATAGTTTAACTTATGATAATATAGCATCAATGTCTATTAACAAATTTGAAAATAATGCCCTTAAACATTGGGACTATTTTAACTGCATATGTCAGCCGTGGCCCAGGAGAGCGATACAGGCTCTTGAGAGCCTCTTGTTAAGGTAAGAAGTTTTTATTTTGCAGATTGATTGTGCATGTATTGAAGATGTGCATACTACTTGAATTTGATTTTTGCTGATTTTTCATAAAAAATTTATTTTTTGAACTTAGTCATTTTTAGGCGAGATAATGCTTATAGGGTACACCATTTGTCTGGATAAATCCTCCTACAGTTTTGAAGATATTTTACAGAATGATTGTGCATTTGTAAGAGATGTGCAAAGTACTGGATTTTTATAATTTTTTTTCGATAATGCAGGATTATTCGATATGTGGGGGCGTGGGGTATGTGAGCTTGCTCACTAAGGTTCTTTAATTTCAAAGATAACTTGTATGTCTTTATTTTATAGGTCATATCACTTTGTCCAGACAACCGTCTGTTAGACAATCTCCGTGAAAGTAACAAACTGTTAGAACAAGTACAGAAAGGTTTGAGTGAATACCTTGAAACAAAGAGAAATGCTTTCCCCAGATTCTACTTCCTGTCTGATGATGAATTGTTGGAAATTCTTTCCCAGACCAAAGATCCCAAAGCTGTACAGCCCCACTTGAAGAAATGTTTTGAGAATATAGCTAAGGTAAGTAATATCATGAACAACCCTGTAACTTTATCACTATTACAAAAGCTATGATTAGTAGACTAAATTTCTATCTCCATTGCAGTCAATTCAATGTTCCAATAACTATATTTGACTGTGCTAACAAGATTTTTTTGCAAGCACAAACTGTTGATTCATTTTACAGATTACATAATGAAAAATTATATTATTAATACAATATCTTAAGGGCTAATTATATTTGATATTTTTAGTTCGCCTCAACGAAGTTGAGGAGGACTATTGGAGTACCCCCGGCGTCCGCGTCTACGTCCGCGTCCACATTTAGGTATATATCTTGGTAACTATGAAGGGCAGGATCATCAAACTTTGTATACAGATGCATCTTGGGCTATCTCACAGCCTCCAAGAAAATTGGGTCTCTTTGACCCATTTTTTCCGCTTGAATGACTTACATTCAAGTTTATGTCCGAGTTCAGATCTCAGTCACTATACATGGTAGGATCATGTAACCTTGCATATGCATGCATCTCTGATGGTAGATCAGCATCCAGGCAANTTGTGTATTTCTGTCTAGGCAGCGAGATCGTGAAGTCAGAGGTAATTTGCATATTGTTGTATGTCTGTACAACGAAAATCAATAACAAAATGTATTTAATAAAAGAATAAAATATGATTTGAATTTCTTTCTATTGCTGTTGTTTTTAATTAATTTTTTTTGGACGAAAATCATTTGATTTGTCAATGGTTTTGTGTATTTATCGTGTAAAACAGAGCAAGGGAGATAAATGTCGAGGAGAAGTCATTTGCATAATTTGCATATTTGTTTGAAGTTCCTGTGAGACAACGCACGGCGGTTATCAGACATAATTTATTACAAGAAGTCAGTCCTAGGTCCATAGATCATAGTGTATTTCTATAAAAAGTCTCCAAATTGTGTAATCAGGAAGATTCTACAAAGATCGATCGCTGACCTACCAGCCGCCATTTTGTTTACAAACTGGCTTTACCCTAAGTTATTTTTAGCACATGATGAAGATTGTAACGATACGATCCAATAAAGGAATGAGAGGAAATAAAAAACACAAAACAGAGGAAAATAAGTTTATTCAGATACATAAACAGTTTTATTTATTTTTGAATACATTGTTTAATTTCCAACAGTCAGCTGGTAATACACAGTTTGACCCGATTACGATCGTGACGTAATCTGTCAAATTTACAATGATTCTACAACGAAAACAAAAGATTTTAACTACAAAATGTCTAAAAATGAGGTTCTGGGATACAAAGTTTCTACATGGTACAAGCCCTTCAACATTTCAACCTCTTCTTGCCAACAGAATGATTCCCCATGGCCGAAAATGGGTTTACCGGACAATCGAATACTCCGGCAAATAGAATATTTTTTTCTGACAATTCTTGTATCCGATTGGGCGGAGTCTTCTGTATTACAAAAGCTATGATTAGTAGACTAAATTTCTATCTCCATTGCAGTCAATTCAATGTTCCAATAACTATATTTGACTGTGCTAACAAGATTTTTTTGCAAGCACAAACTGTTGATTCATTTTACAGATTACATAATGAAAAATTATATTATTAATACAATATCTTAAGGGCTAATTATATTTGATATTTTTTTTTTCTTGTGTCCTGCAAATGTTATTGAAAAAAATTAGATTTTGAACTTCTAATTTATATTTCAGTTGAAATTTGAGGAAGATTTGAAAATAACCCGGATGTTCTCAGGTGAAGGTGAAGAAGTAGACTTTGCTAAAACTATGTACCCCACTGGTAATGTTGAAGAATGGATGTTGGAGATAGAAAACTGTATGAGAGAAAGTTTACGACTGATCATCAAAGATTCTCTGGCAGATTATAAAGTTGTAAGTATTTGGTACAGATTTACAGATGATTTTAAAAGGAATACATACACAAACTGAAAAACATGCCACTCATCACCAATACATTTACAATTTCCATTTTATGATCCCTACTAGCATTGATTTTTTTAACAGTTGGAAAACAAATTTTAATCAACACAAATACTATTCCTGATTAATATACTTCAAGTCAAAATCAAAGACATATCTTTTTTAAAGAGAAATTGTTTGAATGAAAATGATAGTAAAAAGGATGATGTGATTTGAATGATAATGAAAATTTGAGAGGGACAAGAAAGCAATTAAAGTTGAATAAATCTACATACATGTAAAATATTACTGGTATTTGGACATATCTCCTAGTCTTTGCATGTATTTATGGGGTTTATAAAGGAGGTCTGTTGCTCTAACTAATATGAATTTTGATACATTTGATTTTTATGTCCCAGATCGAGGATCAGGGGCTTATTGTTTTTGTCCTGTCTGTGTGTCTCTGTCTGTCTGTTTGTCTGAAACTTTAACCCTGGCTATAACTTTTGAACTAAGAAAGATAGACTTTTCATACTTGGTAAGTGTATAGGTCTAGTCAAGAGGAACATAAATATGCAAAAAAAAATTAGGTGAGGTTAAAGGTCAAGGTCACAGAGGTAAAAAAAAAGGGGGTGAAATTGGCTGTTTTCACATATTTGACCGTAAAATCCTTATTTTCTATCCTATTTAGAGGGGGTTTGTTTTATGTTATTGCCAATAAAATTGCACAACAGTAGTATGCCGACAGATTTGAGGAAGCATTTACCGTTTTTGTCTCGCCTGCGCGAGACATAGCGAGCATAGATTCTGTCGTCGTCGGTGTCAGCGTCCTTAACATTTGGTTAACCCAAATGTTAAACTTTTTTTGAACATCAATAACTTTCTCAAATCAATATCAATGAAATTTTGACATAAAGTTCAGAACAACCTTATTATTGTTTCCCATGTTTATTTTTTGAAAAAAATTATTCCAATTTTTCCATATTTTTCCATTAGTTTTTTTCCATGATTTTTTTTTGTTTGCATCATATCTCAGCAACTACATGCCATAGACTGATGATAATTGGTAAGTGGTTACATCTTTAGTAGCCACCAACATCCATACTAGAATTATGTCACCTTAACCTATATTTTCCGCTTCAATGAATTTAGCTAAATTTTCTATTTAGGTCCATATATCAACAATTTTTAAACAAAATTGTGAATAAGGACTTTAGTTTTGATGTAGAATTGTTGCATATAATCCATAGATGCACAATAAGCTTTCAGAATTTTATTACAGTTCCAACTTGGGTAAATTTCCTGAAAATGTCCAAGACTAACAATTTTTGAAATTTTTGCATTCAAACAATCAAATATCTTGGCCATTTCTTCATACAAGACATAATTGAATGAAAAAATATGGTTCCAATTTTGGTAATTTTCCTGAAACTCTCAAAGACAAGCAATTTTTGGGAATTCTTGTTTGCAACCATGGGTTTTGATGAATTTTAGTCGAAAACAATATTTTCATTGGTTATATTTCATAAATTTTGTATTCCAATTTTGGTAAAATTCCTGAAACTGTCAAAGGCCATGCAGTAGTTTCTTGGAATTCTACTTAGCCAGTACATCTTAATAAAGATGAAATTAGAGTGATAGTGGAGTGAGCAGGCGAGACACTAGGTTCCGCGGAACCTTTACGAATTATTGAGAAACAAGAGGCCCAAAGGGGTCAAATGGAAAAAAGTGAATTTTAAAATTTTTTGTTGCATCTTGATGCAGTATTTTTCTGTGGGTTTCTTATAGCATATTTAAACAGATACATTTAACAATTAAAACCATTCCAATAAACAAGAGGCCTAAAGGGGCTTCATCTGTTTCAGAAAAAAGGGGTTGAATTGGGTGTAATCTGGGAGCATATGTAGTGTTTCACAACCACATCTTGTTTGTTAAAAAATTGAAAAAAAAAACAGGAGACAAAAATAAGTAATTAAAGAGAAAAAAAATTAACAGTTTGCTGAGCTGGTTTTTGGAATACAATTAATAAAAAGTTTTGGCAAGAAAATAAACTTCAGTTAATTTTTCATAGTTTTAACATAAAATGGTTTTACTATGAATGAATGTGACAAAATCAAAAGGATTTAACAAAATTTTGCCAGAATGTTTATAAAGATTAAATATTAGGAAAAACATTAAGGGTCTTTATAATGCTTTTGAATGGATAAATCCAGTGAAACCCAAAAATTCCAAGACATGATGAGCTAATAGCATCTTTAATGCTGGATGTGGAAATGTATAGAGTGAAGTTAATGTGAAAGCTGGAACTACAATGTCAAACAACGACAGTAGAATAACGAAGAAACAAGGGATATGGTATTACGAAAATCAAATTCTAGGGACATGGCAAACACAAGAATACAGTTAATAACGACAAAGCAAATCATTTTTAACATCACCCCCTCAAACAAAATGAAATAATCTTAGTTGAAATGAGGACTCCTTCCAGATATCTTTGCTCCTTGATAAAACTGAAATATTGCTGACAGCAAAGTTTAACTCCATTTAATTGATCATTCAGACAAATAAGAACATTAAGATGGAAAAATAATGTATCCTGATATGGTTCCATGACATTGAATATTTTTTTAAATTATTTGATATCTTTTACAGGTTCCAAGAACAGAATGGGTATTAAAATGGCCAGCACAGGTTGTTATATGTGTTTGTCAAACATACTGGACAGAGGAAGTTACTGATGCTGTGGCTAATAACTGTTTAAAAGATAGATACCAAATATTATTGTCACAGTTAGATGGACTGAGAGAACTTGTAAGGACAGATTTATCTAAGATTGGAAGAATGACATTATCTGCTTTAATTGTAGTAGAAGTACATGCTAGAGATGTTGTAGTTAAAATGTTAGAAGAAGGAGTGTCAAATGTGAATGACTTTGAATGGATCAGTCAAATCAGGTAAACTATTAATAGTTTTATGTTTTTAATGATATCTTTGATAGGATGATAATGATATTTTCATGGGGTAATATCCAAGTTTAACAGCATAACTTGTCACATCACAGACAAAAACTGAATATGTGGTTATTTTAGAATTGACATTATCGTTTTGTGACATATTTGAGGTCTTGCATAGAATGGAGATAACTTTAGTGCATTTTATGAGCTCTTGAGGGTGAATCTTGGATTTCTGTGTCACAAGTATCCATTTTCTGACATTTTACTGAAAAAAAAACAATTTGTGGCAAATCTTTGATTTACTCCTGCAACATATTTGTCTTATTAATAGTTTTGAACACCATTGACAATTCAAACATTTGCCACTTCAATTCCATTTTGTATGTTCATTGAAACCTGTATATTCTGATGCCTGAGTATTCCAATATCGTGTCAAATTTGACATAATTTTTTGGTTCCAAAGACAGCTTTTTAAGTTTTAACCTGATTATTCCAACATCCAGTGTATCCCGCACTGTGTTGGATTAGACAGGTTCCAATTTACATGGTATTTGAATGCCAAGGCCAAATGTAACATCTATTTTGGTTAGACAAGGTTAAAAATTCTTTTGTATTTGGTATGAAACTTTGTGAAGACATCACAATGGTATTTTCTATGTCTGTAAAAATTTATTTAAATATTGTTTTAATTTTCATTTCAATGGAGAAAAAAGTATTGCATTTGAAAATCTCACATCAACTCTAAATAGGTGGAAGCAATTTCAAAAAGTTATTGAGAAATATGTATTGAACAATGACCACAGTTTAAGTGGATTTATCATAAAACATTTTTATGTTGAATATTTCATTGATTTTTTTTTTTTTTTTTTTTGTATTTCAGATATTACTGGCATGATGACAATATGTGGTTACGAGCTGTGAATGCAGAGTTTCCATATGGTTATGAGTATCTTGGAAACACATTACGTCTGGTCATTACACCACTGACAGACAGGTATGTTCAAACTGTCTAATTGTTTTACATAGTTTTAGGGGTTTTTTTGGAGGGGGGAGTTGATAATATATGTTAATGATATTACAACTTGATTCAAATTTGGTCTCAGCCATAAAACGGTTCAAATCAAAAATAATACAATTCAATTATCATATGAAAATTAAAAAGATATCTAAAAAATATGATAAGGTGGTTCATTAGACATTAACACACAAAAATATAAATAAAATAGTTCAGTAGAATTTCAAACAAAAGATGTTTCATGATACTGTTTTTTGCTACACATTTGGCATTATGTAATTTTTTTTCATTTCTAGAGATATCTATATCATTGTGAATTCTTTGTCAGATTTACATTTTGTTTGTTATGGACTTAAACTGTACTTTGCAGATGTTACTTGACTCTGACTGGAGCACTTCACTTAAAGTTTGGTGGTGCACCTGCAGGTCCAGCTGGAACAGGAAAAACAGAAACTACCAAGGTATCTCAGATTTTTATTGTGTGGTATAGGCAAAACGGAAACTACCAAGGTATCTCATATTTATGTTGTAACAGAAACTACCAAGGTATCTCATATTTATGTTGTAACAGAAACTACAAAGGTATCTCATATTTATATTGTCTGCTATAGGCAAAACAGAAACTACTGAGGTATCTCATATTTATATTGTCTGGAATAGGCAAAACAGAAACTACCAAGGTAACTCATATTTATATTGTCTGGTATAAGCAAAACAGAAACTACCAAGGTATCTCATATGTATGTTATAAGGTAAAGGCAAAACAGATACTGCATTTATCATCCTTCCCAATGGTTATATCAGACTACAGAGTACTTCTGCATAAGCTTCATTGGGATGACCTGGATATATCAAGCAATTCTCCCTACATTTCGAAGGCAATTAATTTTTTCACCTTTTCACACAAAATCAAATGGATAAAAAACAGCTATTATATTTTCTCTTCCCTATTAGTCATTCAAAACAGAGTCATAATTACACAAATGAATAAAATAAGACATCAGAAAAACTACAGGGACTAGTTTGCTGGTATATCCTGCAGATCGGGACTGCAGTAAAACCCCGAGCAACGATAGAAAAGGTTGTTTAAACATTTAAAATCCACATTATTTTGAGTAGTTCCATCAAAAATAACAAAACTTTTGCAGGGAAAAGAGATAAAAAAAACTGCAATACAAAACATGTTTTATGGAATTGAAAATTGCTGAAAAGGCAAGAATGACATGTATGTCGGAATTTCCAAAGCAACTCGGGGAAAGAATTTGAAACCTTCCAAAATTATAAACCTTATATACAAATTAAAGGATGATAGACAAGTAATCAGGATTTTACAGCTGAAGTATCGTAAACTATTGTCCCGCTTGCCAGAGTATGAAGCTAGGTGCTTTTTTGCTACTCTCAATCTCCCATGTGCTTCATATTCTGGCTCACAGCAGACATTTTAGGATACACAGGTGTCAAAAGCAAGTAACATCACATATCATCTAAAAGTTCATTTCTTTTTATAGGATCTTGCCAAAGCAATGGCCAACCAGTGTGTTGTATTTAACTGTTCAGATCAGTTGGACTTTATGGCCATGGGAAAATTCTTCAAAGGATTAGCCAGGTAGAGTTTGTACAGTTTTATTATCCCCTCGCTCAACGGAGTTGGGGAGGGGATATAGCATCTCGCCCGTCCGTCCGTCCATTCGTCCCACCTCAGGTTAAAGTTTGCGTTAAGGTTCAGATATGAGGAACTGCATGTGGCACATCAATCATCTTTGGTCAATGGATGCGTCTTGGAGAGTGATGCTGCTTCAGATGATAATTGGGTCACTCTGACTTACATTTTATGCTTCAATGACCTCAGTTAAAGTTTGCGTTAAGGTTCATATCTGAGGAACTACATGTGGCACATCAATCATCTTTGGTCAGTGGATGCGTCTTGGAGAGTGATGCTGCTTCAGATGATAATTGGGTCACTCTGACGTACATTTTATGCCTCAATGGCCTCGGTTAAAGTTTGCGTTAAGGTTCATATCTGAGGAACTACATGTGGCACATCAATCATCTTTGGTGAGTGGATGCGTCTTGGAGAGTGATGCTGCTTCAGATATTAATTGGGTCACTCTGACCTACATTTTATGCTTCAATGACCTCGGTTAAAGTTTGCGTTAAGGTTCATATCTGAGGAACTACATGTGGCACATCAATCATCTTTGGTCAGTGGATGCGTCTTGGAGAGTGATGCTGCTTCAGATGATAATTTGGTCACTCTGACGTACATTTTATGCTTCAATGACCTCAGTTAAAGTTTGTGTAAAGGTTCATATCTTAGGAAGTACATGTGGCATATCAATCATTTTTCGTCAGTGGATGCGTCTTGGAGAGTGATGCTGCTTCAGATGATAATTGGATCACTCTGACCTACATGTTATGCTTCAATGATTCGGTGAAAGTTTGCAGTAAGGGTTATGTCTGAAATACTACATAAGTCACATCAGTTATCTTCGGTCAGTAGATGCATCTTGGAGAGTGAAGCAGCTTCAGATGACCTACATTTTACACTTGACTGACTTGGGTTAAAGTTTCCATTGATATTTATACCTGAAATGCTACATGTTACACATCAATGAACTCAATGTTCAGTGAATGTACCTTAGATATTCATACATATTTAGATTATATTAGGGTTATTATTTCTTTACAGCGGGCGAGGGGATTAGCTGTCGTTTGCGACTGCTTCCACTTCTAGTTATTGTTCTTAATTAAATTGAAATGAAGTGCACAAGTCATATAGGTTTGAAACTTATAAGATAGTACATAAAAATCTATAATAGTATGTTTTTGTATAAATAATAATATTTCATCCTGGAGGGATAAGCATATTTATATTCTGTTCAAGTGTCTCAAAGGGAAATAATCCAATCTAATTGGTATATATTTCTTGCAGACTTTAGGAACAACATTCTAGAAGATAATTATGAACAAGTTATATATGGTTAACCACTATTTAAAATAAGTTATTTGATTGACATATTTATAGTTCTAATTCTGTATGAAATGTTTTCAGTGCTGGAGCTTGGGCTTGTTTTGATGAATTTAACCGTATCGATATTGAAGTCTTGTCTGTTGTGGCACAACAGATTACAACTATTCAGAAAGCCCAACAACAAAGGGTATGACTTCACATGTTACAATTTTTGTGTAATGTATAACTATTGCTTCATTATCACTTAGCCATGTAGCTAACATTAGTGTGTGTATAATCTATAACACTTTTGATATATAGTAAAACTCATATATATCAAAATGACTATAATTTTGAAATACAACTTTTAGCAATATATGACCCTAATCAGATATGAATGATTCGATTCTTTGTTTTAAGTGAGTTTTACTATATAGAATTTATTCATCTTCCAGTATTTACTTGCTTTGTAATGTGGATTTTTTCCTTACATCTTTCCATCTATTACACTTATCATGTCCATCTACATTCAGTTCTTGACAAATGTCAGTGTTATTTATATAAAAGGTATAAAGGTATAAATGTAAACAGCATTACAGGTGATGCACAAAACCCTTTTGAAAATGCCTTCTTTCTTTTATTTTTTGCTTAATTAAGGTAGTAGACCTAGGTTAAGGGAGATAACTCTTTTAAATCATTAAGGCGTTTTAGGCAGTATGTATCATTGATGCCTTTTAAGCATTGATGTGAAAAAGAATTGAAATAATCTATGTTACTTAGAAGCTTAGAATATATTTATAAAAATGTTCTCAACAAACATACACATGATTTTTAAGAGTTATGTCCCTTAATCTAGATCTACCTCCTTAAGATGACAATTTATATCAGTAATGCGTCTTTGAGTTTAAATGAAATCCTACACTAATCAGTTTCTTGGAAATATAAGATGCTCCAAGATTCATTTTCCAGGATACTTGTTTTAAAATGTCCCTATAAATTTGATTTGTTATTATTGTTATAATCAAGAAAAATATACCTATATATCTTCAGTAAAGTTGTTCTATGCAGCTTTAATACATGAACTTAAGTGTTATTATAATTATGACATGCTGTTAATTGAGAAATCATTTAAGTTCAAGTTTTGGACTAATTAAGAAAGACTGAAATTTTTACAGTTAAGATATAATGTAATATGATTACAATAATAACTGATTATACAGATTTCTCAGTTTATAGTAGTGTTCGAATACACATCTATTTCTTTATTAATTCATAATTCTTATACTCTCTATTCAACTAAAAAGCTCTGGAGCTTGGGCATGTTTTGATGAGTTTAATCGTATTAACATAGAAGTGCTGTCTGTTGTTGCCATGCAAATTATGGTTATAAATAGAGCTATGGTAGAAAAGGTAAAACAAGACAATCTTGGAATTGGTGAGATTTGAATTGATATGTTGAACATTTTCCCCCAGAAATCTGATGTTTATATAGCTATACATTAACATTGTTGTATACAATATCCAAATATTTTTCATTGCAACATTATATTCTATATCATATATTTTTCTTAAGCCATTAAAATATTTCTTCCGAAGGATTCAATATCATTTACAAAAATACTAATCAAGTTTATTATATTATGCTGTCTTTTTTTTATACTGTTTGCCTTATTCCAAAGATTGTCAGTGAATTTGTTTATGTTTTTAAGTTGTTTTATTGTTTTATTCAAGTTTCTAATGGTTTTTCCTACGATTCATGTGGAATTATTTATTTACTAACACAGATGGAATTGTAGTTTTATTTTAAGGTTATAATTCATATTTTTTCATAATTGATAATATATATTCAATGAATTTATTGCTGAAAAGTAAGTTTTTAGTTTGCCTCAACAAAGTTGAGGGGGACTATTGGAGTACCCCCGGCGTCCACGTCCATGTCCATGTCCAAGTCCACGTCTTCGTCCGCGTCCGCATTTGGGTATATATCTTGGTAACTATACAGGGTAGGATCACCAAACTTTGCATGCAGGTGCATCTTGGGCTATCTCACAGCCTCCCAGAAAATTAGGTCCCTCTGACATTTATTTTCCGCTTGAGTGGCTTGCATTTAAATTTACATCCAAGTTCATATCTGAGTAACTAAGTTTACGTCTGAGTTCAGATCTCAGTCACTGTACATTTTAGGATCATCTAACCTTGCACGTGCATGCATCTCTGATGGTAGGTCAGCATCCAGGCAAAATTAGGTCACTTTGACCTATATTTTCCACTTGAGTGACTTACTTTCAAGTTTACGTCCGAGTTCAGATCTAAGTCACTGTGCATGGTACAATCATCTAACCTTGCACATGCATGCATCTCTGATGGTAGGTCAGCATCCAGGCAAAATTAGGTCACTTTGACCTACATTTCCGCTTGTGTGACTTACATTCAAGTTCATGTCCGAGTTCAGATCTCGGTCACTGTACATGGTACAATCATCTAACCTTTCCCATGCATGCATCTCTGATGGTAGGTCAGCATCCAGTAAAATTAGGTCACTTTGACCTACATTTTCCGCTTGACTGACTTACATTCAAGTTTATGTCCGAGTTCAGATCTCAGTCACTGTACATGGTAGGATCATCCTGCATGTGCATGTGCATGCATCTGTGATGGTAGCTCAGCATTCAGACAAAATTAGGTCACTTAAATTTACATTTTACGCATAAATGACTTACATTAATGTATACATCGGAGTTCATAGCTCAGTAACTGTACATTGTTGGTTCAGGTAACCTTGCATATGCATGCAGTTTTGATAGTATGTCAGCATACAGGCAAAATCTGGTTGCTGCGACAATGTACCATAACGAGGCGAACTTTGTAATCGTTGATTACCTATGTTTTTATTGTATAGAAGCCATTCTTTACAAGAGCGAGGGATTAAATTTACAAATATAAATGCCCAGCGAATGGTTATTGAACAAAATACTACCTCTGACATGACTAAATTCAATTGTAATAGGACAGAAAGCTAAATTTTCTATTCTGAAGCAACTTGAATGTGGATTTCTGTCTTCACTGCTGTATGTGTTTGTGAGGTTAGAATACAATATCTTAACATTTCCGGACAGATGTAAGTTTGAAAATTTGAATCAAGAGCAAACCAATACCCATTTATTCGTTTGAAAGATAAAAAAGTTCATGAATTTTATTTTCCTGACAAACATAAAAATACAGTGGTTTTCCTTCTTTTTAGACTTCCAAAAACATTTGTACATGTGTAAAGTTTTAAGTCCTTGTGTATTATACTAATTGAAGATTACTACTGTTCATGCTGGAATACCCATTCATATTTGGGAAAAATGTCATTGACACATGTTTATGTATATAATTGAATTGGTCATGAAATATATTTCAGAAGATTTTTTATCTTTCCTGTTTTATGTCTTATATCGTTACTGTATAAATTTTAGGTTGATAGATTTATATTTGAGGGAGTTGAATTGACATTGAAGCCGTCCTGTGCTGTGTTTATTACAATGAACCCTGGGTATGCTGGAAGAACTGAGTTACCTGATAATCTGAAGGTAAGGAGATTTAGACCTAATTGAAATCTGAAGGTAAGGAGAATTTAGGCTGAATTGAAATCTGAAGGTAAGGAGATTTTAGGCTGAATTGAAATCTCAAGTTAGGACATTTTAGGCTGAATTTAAATCATGATTGTTTCGTGAAGTGCAGACAAAGGAGAAAATAGTATGTTCAACATATCTGTATGGATATTTCGATCTTCAAAAAGAGAACATTGTTATTGATATCAAATTTCACAGTTTATATTATTTCTAAAATACTTGTCGATATATATATTATAATTAAAACCAAAATATAAAACAAAATTGTAGATGTAAGTCCTGATAGTAAAGAATATTCAGTCAATTTTTTACCCATGATTTTTAATGTATACAAAAAAAAATTATCTGGTTAAAGTCTGTTTTAAAATATTAATAAAGTGTTAGGTCATTTTTCAACAATGAACGGCAGCATGAAATGATACAGACTTTTCAATAATGACAATTACAGTTAAGTTATAGACAATTCTTTGAGGAACTAACATTTATAAAGTTCAATTTTTTAGTTTTTATAGGAGCTAGAACACATTGAATTGAGTTCAAATTTGTCAACACAAAAACCCTTGATTTCTGAGATATGTGTATTTTTTCAGGCATTGTTCAGACCTGTTGCTATGATGGTACCAGATTATTAAATGATTTCTGAGATTTGTGTATTTTTTCAGGCTTTGTTCAGACCTGTTGATATGATGGTACCAGATTATTAAATGATTTCTGAGATTTGTGTATTTTTTCAGGCTTTGTTCAGACCTGTTGCTATGATGGTACCAGATTAAGAAATGATTTCTGAGATTTGTGTATTTTTTCAGGCTTTGTTCAGACCTGTTGCTATGATGGTACCAGATTATGAAATGATTGCTGAGATTTGTGTATTTTTTCAGGCTTTGTTCAGACCTGTTGCTATGATGGTACCAGATTATGAAATGATTTCTGAGATTTCTGTATTTTTTCAGGCTTTGTTCAGACCTGTTGCTATGATGGTACCAGACTATGCCTTGATTGCCGAGATAAGTTTGTTTTCATTTGGTTTCTTGGATGCCAAGCAGTTGGCAAAGAAAATTGTAACCACATTCAAACTGTCATCAGAACAACTTAGTTCACAAGTAAGTGTTAAAGTTTATACTGTTTTTAGCTCACCTGGCTATGCCAGTGTGAGCTTTTGCCATCACTTGGTGTCCGTCGTCTGTCGTCCGTCCGTCCGGCGTAAACTTTTCATTCAAAGATCTTCTCCTCTGAAACCACTGGGCCAATTGGAACCAAATTTGGTCACAATAGTCCTTGGGTGGTCCCCTTTAAAAAAAGGTATCCGGCAGGTCCATACCTCATCCAAGATGGCTGCCAGCAAGGAACATAGTTTTAACATTGGACCCTATGGGTGAACACATTCAAAGATCTTCTTCTCAGAAACTACCAGTCCAATTATAACCAAACTTAGTCCAGTGGTCCTTAGATGGTCCCTTCCAAAAAAGATATCCGACAGGTCCGTACCTAATCCAAGATGGCCGCCAGCGGGGAACATAGTTTTAGCATTGGACCCTATGGGTGAACACATTCAAAGATCTTCTCAGAAACTACCAGTCCAATTATAACCAAACTTAGTCACAATGGTCCTTAGATGGTCCCTTCCAAAAAAGGTATCCGACAGGTCTGTACCTAATCCAAGATGGCCGCCAGCGGGGAACATAGTTTTAACATTGGACCCTATGAAAAAAACATTCAAAGATCTTCTTCTCAGAAACTACCAGTCCAATTATAACCAAACTTAGTCACAATGGCCCTTAGATGGTCCCTTCTAAAAAATGTATCTGCCAGGTCTGTACCTCATCCAAGATGGCCGCCAGCGGGAACATAGTTTTAACATTAGACCCTATGGAATATACATTCAAAGATCTTCTTCTCAGAAACTACTCAGTCCAATTATAACCAAACTTAGTCACAATGGTCCTTAGGTGGTCCCATCCAAAAAATGTATCTGGTAGGTCCGTACATCTGGAACATAGTTTTTACATTGGCCCTTTTAAAGTGGTCTGTATGTTTTAATTTCAGCACTATGTATTACTTTAATTAGAAGGGGAACCCCTGCCCAAATTTTTTTTGAATGGTGTTCTGTTATGGGTTGTAATGGATGGTGGATCTTCGGTAGCCATGAAAACCAAACAAGAATACTGTAATTTTAGAAGAAAAAAAGTATTCTGCTAAATTTTATGTTTCGTTTTTCCAGGTGAGCGATACAGGCTCTTGAGAGCCTCTTGTTATGTAAAGAAATCTTAAGGTATCCTGTTCATTACCATATTTTATCCACTAGAGATAGTTAAATTTTAAAATTTTAAATGTGAGGCTTTCCTAGCTTTTAAAAAATTTTAAATTTAACTATCGAGAGTGGAAAAAATGTGGTAATAATCGGGATAAAGTGGTGTAAACTTTTTCCGTAATGATAATTGATAAACACAGAGAATTGTTTTCCCAATTGCTTTGCAGAAATTGCATGGGGCTATATTCAACATATGTTGAAATTAAAATTTCTCCAATTCTTAGCATGTTAATCCAGTTGGGTTAAAATAAGTATTATTTTTTATTCCACACATTGGTTAAATTTCTGTGTGATGTTACCTGCAATGTTTCATTTCATTCATAAAGTCTATTGCGATGTCATCATTACTAGGCTTTGAAATAGCGCGACCAAAGTTGACAATTGTGCTGAATCATTGAATGTGCACCTTTAATGCAGTAAAAGTCATTGGAGAAACAATATATCCTTTTGTTTGCTCATGGATCACGATATTTCTCCATTCTCGAAAGTTAAATTTCTTATTTTAACATGCTTGCTAAAGCTCGCATGTTGAAAATCACAAATTAGACTATCTCAAACTGGAGAAATATTGTGATCCACTAGATCGGGAAGGATATACTATATTTATCTAACTGGTAAGAACCAGATTAAACTTCACATATCATTAGAGAAAGTGTATTCTCTAATTTCTGTCTTGTTTTCACGTTTCCTGAACAGTTGGAGAAATATGTTTCTCCTCTCTAGAGAGAATATTGTTCTCGGCAAATGATTGGATAAAATTCAATTATGACGTCAAATTTGTTTGCCATTTTGCTACTTGACCATTGTGACGTCATAAAAAAAGGCAACCATGCCTGATGACGTCATGCTCAAAGAACATTTATTTCGGATCATCAGAAAAGGGGGGTCATATTTTTTGTCCAAAATCTCCTTGAAATCATGAGGGAAATAAAATCCACAACCGTACCTCGTGAGAAATAACATTTCTACACTCTCGATAGTTAAATTTTCAAATATTTTAAACGCTTGGCAAGCCTCGCGTTTAAAATATTGAAAATTTAACTATCTCTAGTGTAGAAATGTCGTTTCTCACTCGATGCTGTTGTGGATTCTATATTTCTCTAATTTCTATCCAGTTTTTACATTTCCTGTACGGTGTGGAGAGGAGAACAAGTTTCGTGAAATTTCCTGCCAAATTCATTCGGAAAACAATCCTCAGTGTTTTTCGTCCAGTCATTAGGGAAACAGTTTCCAAAACTTAAACACGTTAATGATGAAATTTCTCACATCTCGTTAATGTTTAAAGCCTCGCTTTCAAACTTTTGCAAAATTTATTTAACTTGATGTGAGAAATTTCATAATCAACTAGTTCCCGTTGTGGAAACTATATTTAGACTTTGCAGTTCTTTGTCTCTTAAATAATATGCTATTACCTGCATTACATTGGATCTTTCATAATCTAATTTAATTGATGCTCCTCTACATAGAAGAAAGTATCCATTTCCCAAAAAAGAGAAGAATGTACATTGTAGTCAAAATATTATATTTTTCATATACTGTTTTTTGGTGTGTATTACACGCATTGGTGTATAAAACGCACCCCCTTTCTCAGAGGAAAAGAATCAGAAAAAATCTAGTTCGTGTGTAAAAAACGCATATAAATTTTCAACATGTTCTGTTAAAAAATGTCTATAGACGGCGAGAGTTACCTTGTGGACTGAATTAAATGGAATACATGATGCTTTATTCACTTATATTTAGAGGAATAACTGTACCTGTATTTATTTAATGGTTTGTTCAAACATTTTGGGAAATTTGCAAAGGCGGTTACGGTTTGCCTTTGGTAAATTTTTAAGTGATATTCCCTTATTGATCTTCATAATCGGGTTATGCATTAATTAACTTCATTTAAACTATCCCTTTTCATAAATATAATTACATTATGAATTGCAAGTATCGTGTATCCCTGAAAACCGGAACCGGCTTCACCTAATCAAAACAAATATGGCGGACACGATCCAGATGAAATTTTGGTACCTGGAAATCTCTGAATATACATGTTGTATACATAGAAAACAATACACATCTAATCAATGTTAACATTAGCAAACTTTGTTATCATCAAACACAGATTCGTATCTGGATCACAACAAGGATTTTATACTTATTTCCAATGCCATTTCCAGTCTGAAGTTAAGTTAGTGGTGGTCAGAAATAAATGGTCTTTTGAAGTTCGCATGTATAAAACGCATCCCCTCTCACTAGGACCTTTCTGGGGGAAAATATGTGCGTGTAATACACACCAAAAAACGGTA
>MJUU01010915.1:148057-161381 GCA_002080025.1 Modiolus philippinarum
CAATTGATTAATTTTTCTAACCAATTCTACAGTTTCTCAACAGCAATTTTGTTGTCAATCTGTAGAATTTGTAGCCAAATGGCCAATAAAATTGGTCTTTGGTTACTCTTGAAGGACTATAACTTTTCACATTTTCATCTTCTCCTCTGAAACCACTGAAGCAAATTCAACCAAACTTTACAGGAATGATGTACTAAAGGTCCTTGACAAAGAATACTCATTTTGTTCCGATCCGATAAAAAACATGGCCGCCAGAGCGGAACTTAGGTTTAACATTGGACCCTATGGGATAAATCACATTTTCATCTTCTCCTCTGAAAAGGCTGAAGCAAATTGAGCCAAACTTTACAGGAATGATGTACTAAAGGTCCTTGACAAAGAATACTCATTTTTTTCCGATCCCATAAAAAACATGGCCTCCAGCGCGGAACTTAGTTTAAACATTGGACCCTATGGGAAAATCATATTTTCATCTTCTCCTCTGAAACCACTGAAGCAAATTCAACCAAACTTTACAGGAATGATGTACTAAAGGTCCTTGACAAAGAATACTCATTTTGTTCCGATCCGATAAAAAACATGGCTGCCAGGGCGGAATGAGTTTAACATTGGACCCTATGGGAAAAAATCACATTTTCATCTTTTCCTCTGAAACAGCTGAAGCAAATTCAACCATACTTTACAGGAATGATGTTCTCAAGGTCCTCGACAAAAAATGCTCATTTTGATCCGATCCGATAAAAAACATGGCTGCCAGTGCAGAACTTAGGTTTAACATTGGACCCTATGGGAAAAATCACATTTTCATCTTCTCCTCTGAAACCACTGAAGCAAATTCAACAAAACTTTACATGAGTGATGTATGGAAAGTCCTGTACAAAGATTTCTCATTTCATTACAATCTGATAGAAAACATGGCCGCCAGCATGGAACATAGTATTACATTGGACTCTATGGGAAAATCACATTTTTATCTTCTCCTATGAAACCTCTGAAACTAATTCAACCAAATTTTAGAGGAATGATGTACGGAAAGTACTTTACAAAAATACTCAATTCATTTTGATCCGGTAAAAAACATGGCCTCCACTGCAGAACATAGTTTAACATTTGAGCCCGGTATGAGAAAGCCATCCTTTTCATCATCTTCTCTGAAACTATTCAAGCAAATTTAACTAAATGTATAGAAGGTCCTTTGCAAAAATTACTCATTCCAATAGGATAAGACAAAAACACGGGTGCTAATGGATAACTTAGCTAAAATAGACCCCATTGGTAATAAACATATTTTTTGTCATGCATGGCATAGAAGCATTTTGTCAGGTGAGCGATACAGGCTCAGTGTCTGAGCCTTTAGTTCATCAGTTAAGATATTTGAAGTCAGTATGGTACATACATATATGTTGCTCACATTTAATATTTATACCTATTTGTTTTTATCCTTTATCAGTGTAAACTTAGGTACTAAACCAGTTTGAGGGTTATCTTTATCTTTCTACAGGAATGCATGCTCGTAATAAACAATAGAACTGTTCTTTTGTCAATTATTTGAACTCAGTTTGACAAGGGCTTAGCATCATAGAAGTTAGGAAGGGGATATAGCATTTCGCCCCTTGGTCTGTCCATCTGTTACAAAAGTAAATGTCCATACATCTTTTGAATTACAAGTTATCCATAAATGAGCTTTTGTCCAAAGATGTGTCTTTGATAGTTCTTGGTGTTGGTATAAAATTTGCATTTGCCTTGGCCTACATTTCATACATGGTTAAATGTTTTGTTAAAATCTTGATCTGAGATACCAGAGAAATTAGTGGAATGATATTTTGTCAGTGGATGCGTATTGGATAGTCACAAGGTTCCTGATAAAATAAGGGTACTTTGACCTATATTTCATGCATGGGTGATCTAGGTTCAAATTTTTGTTGAAGTCCAGATCTGAGATACTAGAGCACGTAGAGCAATAATATTTTGTCTGTTGATGTCTTGGATAATCACAAGATTCCTGATAAAAATTAGGTCACTTTGACCTTATTTCATGCATGAGTGAGTTGGGTCAAAGTTTGCATTTAAGTCAAGATCTGAGATACTAGAGCAGGTAGACCTACATTTCATGCATTAGTGACTCAGGTTAAAGTTTGTCTTTGGTTTACAATACCAATATGCATCTTCAGGGATGGTTTCAACTGCTGATTGTTTAATAGTCTGAAACTGACTTACTTGAACAAAAATCAAATTTGCGAGGGGATAAATGTTTTTTTTTTTTTTTACTTCTCGATTCTTGTGTTTAATTTCATGTTTATTAAGATTGTGTAATTTTTCTGATACAGCAAATTAATATTATGACTTCTTTTCAAATTGTCATTAATTTAGTTGTCCTCGAAACAGTTCTAAAATGATTTTTTAACGTATGTATGCCGACATAATATTGTGAAACCTGATGTATTTTTTGGTTGTACTGTATGTAGTTTTACTGTACATCAATAAATTTTGCATAATTTTGTCTCAGATAAAATTATTGTTGAATGTCACTTCAATTATTAGATATCATATCTTATGCTTTGGCCATCTTTCTCTTACTGTAGGGACTACCAAGTTTGCTAAGATTATGGTACCATGAAAGTTCTCGTGTGTTCCAAGATCGTCTGGTAAATGAGGAAGATAGAACCTGGTTTTATAATTTAGTGAAAGGTAAAATGAAGAGTGACTTTAACATGGAATTTGAAGAAGTTGTGACAACTTCACCAGTAATCTATGGAGATTTTATGTCAACAAGTGCCGGAGACAACAAACCTTATGTTGAAATTGATGACCATGTCAAGATGGTCAAAGTACTGGATGATTGTTTAGACGATTACAACCAGATAAACACAGCTCAGATGAAACTTGTATTGTTTATGGATGCAGTACAACATATCAGTAGGATAAGTCGTATTATCAGACAGCCACTTGGGAATGCTCTACTTCTGGGAATGGGAGGCAGTGGTAGACAGAGTTTAACAAGACTGTCAGCACATATAGCTGAATTTGACCTCTTTCAGATCGAGTTGGCTAAAAATTATGGTGTAAATGAATGGAAAGAAGATTTGAAAAAAGTCATGATGAAAGCTGGCTTAGAAAATAGACCAATGGTCTTCTTGTTTAGTGACACACAAATTAAAAGTGAATCTTTCTTGGAGGATATCAATAATATTCTGAATGCTGGTGATGTACCTAATATCTATGCTTTTGATGACTTGGAACAGATATATACAGCTATGAAGCCTATTGTACAGGACGCAGGCTTACCACCAACTAAAACAAATCTTTTCTCGGCATATACCAAGAGAGTAAGAAGTAATTTGCATACTGTTGTTGCAATGAGTCCTTTAGGCGAGATCTTCCGTGCTCGACTCCGTCAGTTCCCAGCATTGGTTAACTGTTGTACCATTGATTGGTTCAGTGAATGGCCAGCTGATGCCCTTAGATCAGTAGCTATGAGATTCTTAAATGATATTCCAGAATTGGATTGTACAGACCAAGTCATGGAGGGTTTGGTAAGTTAATTGTAGAAATTTTTTTGATGATTAAGCAATGAAAGTATTGTAAGTGAAAGCATATCAATGTAACTCTGTTAAGTAGTCATGTTATTTAATGAAGCGGTCAAATCTCACATTGTAATAGTACAGAGTAATACATGTTTTCCACCGCATAAGTGAATTGCTTGTCATAGTGTCAGTCAGTACAAAAAGTATAGTCAAAAGACAATGACAACATTGGAAACACAAAAAAAAAACCAAATACATAAGTAGGGCACATAAAAAGTTAAATAGGACACACATGCAGTTGAACAACTGGAGATGAAGTTAGGCGATTATGGCGACAGGAGTTAAGTAATTGTGGTGCTAGAGATGAGTAAAAAATTGTGGAATTTTTGGCGATTATGGCATCAGGGGTTAAGAAATTGTGTTGCTAGAGATGAGTAAGATTGTTGACAGGGATAAGTAAATGTGTGGAGTAAATGTAAGTGTGAAGATATGGGTAGGAAAGTGTATAGATGTACCAAGTATTACTCAGATTTATTGAACAGGTTGGGCATGGCTTAATTTTCTATAATTGACCAGCGACCAGTCAGGTCAATTAAATAGAGTAATAAGTGTGGGGAGATGATTAAGTAATTTTGAGATGGTGTAAGGTAAATGGAGATAAAATTGATACAATTTTCTGATACATTGTTATGTATTTGCAGGTTGTGATGTGTCAAGAAATACAAATGTCTGTATCTAAATATACAGATAGATTCTTAGCAGAGTTAAATAGACATAATTATGTAACACCTACCAGTTATTTAGAGTTGCTAGGTATATTTTCTCGACTAGTTGGTTTGAAGAAGACAGAGTTAAATACAGCCAGAAACAGACTTAAAACTGGTTTAGACAAGGTAATTTTATTTACTTAAAGGAACATGATTTTTTTTTGTTAAGATTTAATTAGTAAAATTACTCATATTACTTGTGTTGACAGCTAATCATGTGTCAACACAAGTAATATGAGTAAATTTACTGACATTATAATGTATAAAGACTTCAAGCTATCAATCCAAAATAATTTCTATAATTAGGTTGGCTGATTTCCCCTTATACCTTATAGTATTTTTTTAAATAACATTCCATGATGCTGTATATGATACTACTAAAATCACATGAACAATGTGCAGATTGCTATAAAAAAATCTTTAAAATGGTACTATATTCATAACAGCAATATTTATTGAAAAATTATCATTCATTTTAGCTGCTGACAACAGCAGATGAAGTGGCCAAACTTCAAGATGAATTAGCTACAATGAGACCTTTGTTAGAGGAAGCTGTCAAAGAATCAGTATCTACCATGGAACAGATTGAAGTAGACAGTGTAAGTCAGTTTACTGTATTCCTAAAACATGTATCATCATGCTTTACAACAAACCAATTAGTTGATCTTTTACTGGAGATCTAATTGCAGAAACAGTTACAATTTTATATCAATATATTGATGATATTGTGGAGTCCTTTTTAAACCACATGAAAATTACAGGCTTTTTTCTGTTATTTGTAAAATCAGTATGGCAGTTAATTATATTTATTTTCATGGATTTATACTCACTATCAAATGAAAATTAAATTAAATCATGAGCAAGAAAGGCCTAAAATAATAGTTTCATAAACAACTTTGTTTACTTACAAGTTTAATTTTCCCTCTTTTCATGAGCAAGAAAACATTACAAGGTCAAAATGAGTACAAATTTGACCTTCACAGGAAAAGTTTTAATAAGAATTTACTAAGTTACAGTATATAAGTTTTGTAAACTTCTCTTTTATAGAAAGTTGCCAATGAAACAAAAGAAATAGTACAGAAAGAGGAAGCCTCTGCTGCAATCAAAGCCAAAGAGACACAGGCAATAGCTGATGATGCTCAGAGAGATCTCAATGAAGCTTTACCTGCTCTGGTTTGTATATACCTTATTTTACTCAGTATACACATGTATGGGCTATTTGATTTCTTCTAAAATTAGATATTTTAATCTGTTAACTTTCCATTACTTCCATTTAACAGAGATGCATAGTAAGAGCTGTACATTTTTGTCCAATTTAAGTTCAGGATATTGTCAGACTCATCTGTCCGTCCATCACACTTTCTTGCGTTGTGAACTCCTACATTTTTTATGGTTTAATTTATGGCTTAATTTTGTTAAAGAATTGTTGCTTATATCCTTCACATTTATGATATTGGTCTTGGTGAAAACAAGAGGCCCCAAGAGATGACGATTATTACACATGTAGCATGCAAGCTGAACTCCTACATAGAATTCTAAAATGCGATTCCAATTTTGATAAATATCTTGAAAGTTTCAAAAAGCACTTATTTTTGGGGAATTCTACCTAGCAACCATACTTCAAGAATTAGTTTCGATTAGGACAAACATTTTCACCAATTAGATTTAAAAAATTTTTGATTCCACGTGTGGATAAATTCTTGAAAGTGTCGAAGACCACTTTTGCCAGATGCAGGTTAAGCTTGAGAAACAACTTTTTTATGACCTAATAATGTAATTATATAATGATAATGAAATAAAAAGTTAAATGTTGATTCACAATCATGATACAGTGTTTGATGTTAAATCTGTTACCCTCCTAAACATTTCACCAGTTTAGGAATCTTAAGACAATAATTTTTTTTTACCACCAGTGTTCCACAATGATAAACTATAGTCTCTGTGAATTATTATGATTCTAATAAAACAATTATATATAGAATAATGGTCGTTTTGAAGGTTGAGACAGAAAATATCACCGTATCGCGGTGAGTCCAATAGGACGAGCTGTGATACTAGTGATATTTTCTGTCGAGACCTTCAAAACTACCATTATTGTTTTTATCGGCAACGTCGTAAGAGTCATGATGTCAATTTCATGACGTCATTGCCTGATATTTTCTTGTATCAGGTCAGTACGGAGATACTGACAATATCAGTCAGTAAGATCAAAGAGAAAATGTACATATTGACGATGAAATACATTATTTGTATTGATGAGGCCTTTGGTCACCTATTATTGTTGACATTTTTAGCTTTTCTAGTAATTAAATGTACTTATTACTTTAAAAACAAAACTGTTAGCATTACATCAGAATCAGAAAGTTGTGTTCTTTTAAAGTGAAGTCACTTGGCATTGTAACCTTTTTTTTATGCCGTCACAATCCAAAAATTATCTTTGTTGTGGGAGTGATTTAAAAAAAAGTCTTTCTTTGTCACATGTTGCTCAAATGTTTATCAAATCTGCAGTGGTCTCAAAGTTTTAAGCATGTCATATCAGAATTTCTTGTTGACTTTATTTTAGGATGCTGCGGTTGCCAGTTTGAAGTCACTGTCCAAGACTGATGTAGTAGAAGTGAAATCTCTAAATAATCCACCACAAGGTGTCAGGATGGTCATTGAAGCTGTTTGTATTATGAAGGGTATAAAGCCTAAGAAAATAGCAGGAGATAAGGTAAATAATACTATCTGCATATAAATGATATTCTCTATAAGAGAGATAAGAGCCAATCCTGAAAGTATTTATCACTCTCTACACACTACATTCTTTGTCACAGTGATGTGAAAATAAAGCATAATAGACAAACATCAATACACTTTCATACTATAAAAAATCGAAATATAAAATATCACAATAGATTGATTGTATGGTATGACCATACCTGATGCGGAACACATACTCACAAGAATTGTATGATTATATTCCAGTCGTTATTGCAACGTCTTGTTTCATTGTTCAACATCTCAACGTCATGAACAACAAAGAAGTTATTTTTCCATATTTCTTCTTGCCCATTAATACGCTCCTTGGTAAAATAGTGCAGTATATAGTGATGTCAAATTCAGTGACAACATTGTTTTAAGTTCAAAAGATTAAAATTATAAGAAATGAAAGTAATTTTTGCAGAGTTTGTGGATGTGTAAACACAACCTTTCACTCACAAACTTTACATCCTTCAGACTTTATTCAGTTTGTGAGTGATTCAGCCACAATTACACATCAATAAACTCCTCTAAACTTACCTATATTCTTATACCACTGTGATTGTTTGCTGGTTTGATCAGCAATAAGAATTTTTTTATGTTTATTTTTGTAAAGCTTCTTGAAAAAACTCAATATATGTTAGTTCTTTTTGTTTTAAGTAAGCTTTATTTTTTTTTTTCTTCAGCCAGGACAAAAGATAGATGATTACTGGGATGTTGGTAAAGCACAGTTGTCAGATCCTGGTAAATTTTTGGAAAGTTTGTTTAAATATGACAAAGATAATATCCCAGAGGATTGTATTAAGAAGATTCAGCCATACATTGATGATGAGGCATTTATGCCAGCTGCCATTGCAAAGGTTTGTTTATTTTATGCTTTCTTTTTCTAACTCCCTCAACATCAAAAAATTGTCATTGACAAAAATATTTCTTATTGGTCATAATATTTACATTGAACAAATTTTTTTCCAGTGATTTTTTTCAGTTATTTTGTTCCTCGAACTATTTAAGTAGTTACTGCAATGAAACAGAGGTAATTGATTCTCTGTTTTATTTGTTGGTTATTATTTTTTCTACCAATATCTTTACAGGTATCCAAAGCTTGCACTTCAATTTGCATGTGGGCAAGAGCTATGCATAAATATCACTTTGTAGCCAAGGGTGTTGCTCCAAAGAGAGAGAAATTACGAATAGCTACAGAGGAATTGGCAGAGACTCAGCGTATACTGGATGCTGCTAGAAAAAGATTACAGGAAGTAACAGAGGGAATAGCCACACTTCAGGAAAAATATGAGGATGTTGTGAGAAAGAAAGATGAACTGGAAAATAAATGTCGAGAATGTGAAGAAAGACTTATCAGGGCTGACAAGGTATTCATTAAAAAAAAATTAGCAGTTCCCTCCTTATAAAGATAAAAAAAATTATGATTACAATTTTTTATTTTTGGTGACCAATTCAAATTCATCTTCTGAAACCACTGAAACATACTACAATATTACTTGTACTCCAACTGCTCAAACTGGTGCTAGGGGCTGTCTTGTACTTACTATGAGGTATGAGCACAGCTCATTGTTAAAGCCTCATGGTGACTTCAAGGTAAAGAACGACAGTCATAGCGTTGTTCTGTTGCTTGGTATTACCTATATTTGTAGAGACTTTGTCTTGTGTGCAATTTCTTCATAAACTGTCATTAATAATTGTATATTATATACTCGGCATTTATGTACATGTAGTGGCTAGGTATTATGTGATACCCTCAGTCATGTGTCCGTCTGTCCATCCCCAAAGATTGATAACTTGTAAACGAAATTACATACTGTCTTCAAACTTGGTATGTAAGTTGTTCACGAAAAAACTCAGACCCAGTTAGATTTTGGGTTCAGTGTTGTAAGGGGTTCTGGAGTTATGCTCCTTGAATATTGAAATTTTGCAAATTTTAGGGTCTCCGACTGATAACTTGTGAACGAAATAATATGCTGTCTTCAAACTTGGTATGTAAGTTGTTTATTACAAAACTCAGACCAAGTTTGATTTTGGGTTTAGAGATTCAAGGTGTTCTAGAGTTATGCCTGCTGAAACTTTGAAATATTGCAAATTTTAGGGTTTCTGACAGATAACTTGTGAATGAAATAACATAATGTCTTCAAAGTTGGTATGCAAGTTGTTGACCTCAAAACTTAGACCAAGTTAGAAGTTGAGTTCATAAGTTCAAGGAGTTCTGGAGTTATGCCCCTTGAAAATTTTATTTTGTGAATTTTCGAGTTTCGGACTGATAACTTCAAATGAAATAACATGCTTTCTTCAAACTTTGTATGTTAAATGTTTACCACAATACACAGACCAAGATAGATTTTGGGTTCAGAGGTACACAAATATCTGGAGTTATGCCCCTTATAACTTTTAAATTTTGTGAAACCTGTTGGGGTATCATTTAATGAATGCACCATTACAATTTTGATGATACATACATGTTCTTAGAGGTCTGGGCTATGCTCCAGACAAGTTCTTGAGAGTCATTTGTTCTCGCCTACATTTCAATTTGCAAGTTTATTGTTAACTAAAATATATTTTTTTAATGTTACAAAAGTGTTTTATGATTGCTGAAATTGAAAATAAAAAAAAAAGATCTTTCTACAAACAGGATGCATTTTATAATAGATATATTTTTACTATTATTCAAGTTGATTGGTGGGTTGGCAGATGAGAAGGAGAGATGGAAAGAATCAGTTGAAAAGTTGCAGTCGGTGATAGCGAACTATGTTGGAGATGTCCTAATATCATCTGGCTATATTGCATATCTTGGTCCATTTACTGTAAGTATCTATATTAAAGGAGTGCTAGACGTCAATGTCTTCTTACAGGGTTGCCACACATCCTGGAAAACTGGAAAACCCTTGAATTTCATTTTGAACTTCAAGGGCCAGGAACAGACCTTGAATTTTAAAATGTTTGGAAATATCCTTGAAAAACCCTGAAATTTGAAAATTTTTATATCAATAGCTGGTGTGTAAACAAATTCTGGAAAATAATTATTGCAGGTCAGAATTTTTCTCGACTATTTTGGTCCTTTAAATTGACTAGAATGTCCTTGAAAAGTCCTGGAAAAATCCTTGAATTTGGAGACATCAAAATAATGGCAACCCTGTACTTAGGCCACACAAATAAATATCTTTGATTCTCATCCCCTTTCATCCAGAATTTTTCAGCAGCCTTCAAAAATTTTATATTTATTTTTTTCTCATTTTTGATCATTTTTAGCTCAATTGGCCAAAGGCCATGTGAGCTTTTGCCATCACTCAGCGTCCGTCGTCCGTCCGTCCGTCTGTTAACTTTTATTCAAAGATCTTCATCTCTGAAACTGCCGGGCCAATACTAACCAAACTTGGCCTGAATCATCACCAGGGTATGCTCTTTCAAGTTTGTGATTTTTATGTCCGTAGATCAAACAACATGGCCGCTGTTACTAAAAATAGAGCATAGGGGTAAATTGCAGTTTTTTTCAAATTACTTGAAAACTGTTACAGATATCAAAAATCTGACATGGGGGGTAAAAAGGATCAGCATGATGAGATCTACCGGCCCTGCAATTTTGAAGATTATCCGGTAACCCATCTTGGAGTTATTGCCCCTTTTCCATAAAATTTTCGTTTTTTTGTTACTTTTAGTCTTATATATTGAAAATGGTAGAAGATAGAAATGAAGTTTAAATAACAAAAATGGTCAGCATAGTAAGATCCACATTTCCGGCAATTTTGAAGAAAATCTGACGACCCACATAGGAGTTATGCCCCTTTTTTCTTTGAATTTTCACGATTTTTTAACATTTTTACTTTTATTTTAAAAACTGTTTGAGATGGAGGTTAAATGTGAATTACAAAAGTGTTGAGTTTTTCCAGGACAACAATTTCTACATATGTCCAGCAGATTAGCATCTCATCCAATATGGCCGCCACTAGGGAACATGGTTTAACATAGGACCCTATGAGAAATGCATTCAAAGATCTTCTCCTCTGAAACCACTGAGCCAATGTGGACCAAATCTTGTCACAATAATCTTCAGGTGGTCCCCTTTAAAGTTTGTGATTTTTGTGGTTGTACCTCATCCAAGATGGCCGCCAGCGGGGAACATAGTTTAACATAGGGACCCTATGGGAAATACATTCAAAGGTCTTTTCTCCTGAAACCACTATAAGCCAATAGGAACCAAACTTAGATACAATTGTCCTTGGCTAGTCCCCTTTAAAGTTTGTGATTTTTATTTTTCGTACCTCATCCAAGATGGTCATCAGCACAGGACATAGTTTAACATAGGACCCTATTGGAAATGTATTCAAAGATCTTCTTCTCTGAAACTACTGAGCCAATTGGAACCAAACTTTATCACAATAGTCTTTAGGTGGTCCCCTTGAAAGTTTGTAATTTTTATGTTCATACCTCATTGAGGGTGGCTGCCAGCAGAGAACATAGTTTAATATAGGGACCCTATTGGAAATGCATCCAAAGATGTTCTCTGAAACTACCAAGCCAAATTCAAACAAACTTGGTCACAATAGTCCTTGGCTTGTCCCCTTCAAAGTTTGTGATTTTGATGTTCGTACCTCATCCAAGATGGGTTCCAGCGTGGAATATAGTTTAATATAGGGACCCTATGGGAAATGCATTAAAATGTCTTCTTCTCTGAACATATTGAGCCAATTGGAACCAAGTTTGGTTACAATTGTCTTTGGGTGGTCCCTTTAAAAGTTTGTAATTTTTATGTTTGTAACTCATCCAAGATTGAAAATGTAACATCTGGTGAACTGATTTAAAGTATGAATGGGTGGTCTCTTCGTGACAATGAATAAAACCAGTCACCAGGTGAGCGATACAGGCTCATGTGAGCCTCTAGTCTTAAAATTTTCATCACTTTTCACCATAAAGGATAAAAAAAATAATAAAATTGATCCGGCCACCTGAATTTTTCAAAAAGTTGGATGAGACTGTAGGAATATTTTTATGATGGCCTTAATGGTGTCAATAAAGTTTGAAGTGTATTATGCTACAGCTCATTACTGTGTCTTTAAAATAACAATTTCGATCATGTCCATCTTTCTTTTAGTGAACATATAATGATTTATCTTTTCAGTAATGTTTGTTTTGTGATAAAAATGAAATGCCTTGGCTCGTCAGTTACTATGGATACCTATTACATTTCGTGTATATATAAGAAAAGACAGATTTATTCAATCATTAAATCAGGTTTTGACTTTTTAATAGATTATAAAGAGTGAAGAGTCCAATATTTAGTTTGTGAGTAAAAAACAAATGACAAAAATATTTTCTAGTCATTCCTTGTAACATGATCCCTTTAAAAAGCTTAAAACTTTAATTGGAATCTAGGAATTCCCTTTGTGTTGTCACTAAAAAAACATTATTGAAAGTATACAAGAACTTTAACAAAAATATATTGAATTTCTAATTGAATTATTTACCTTTACTTTATCAAATGTAAAACTGCCTGGCACCTGAATGGGTTTTCAGGGGCTCCCGCTACAGAGCTGCAGGGGAAGTCCCCACTAGGTGGATAGGGGAATGCCATGTCTATGCAGGGTAGTCAGGTCATTACACGACAAGCCTGACCGCAAACCATTTAAGCCAAACTGTGTGGAGAAACGCCTTGCTCCATGCAGGAGACCCCTTCTATATTGTCTAAAGAGAGCAGAGTTACTGGGAATCATAAAGAAGGCTAAATTTCCTACCCCTACCCATTTCTCCTCTTCAAAAATCGTTTTTCCAGGCCAATACAATAACTTTTTTTCAAACTTGTCCCATCGGACAAGTACCTCTGAAGATTGACTTGTCCGAATGAAATTATCACTTGTCCGAAATATTTGACTGAATATCCAAAAAGAGTATTAGAAAAAAAATCAAAGAAATAAAAGTGTATTGGTTATTTAATAGAAATGATACATACTGACAAAGGCTTATGTAGTTTAAAAAAAAAAAAAGAGTACATAAACTGAAGACAAAACAAGTAGAAAATTTTCTAGTTGTACGTAGGTATTCTGAAGTAGATCAGTATGCAAGTATGTACATATTTTTTTGAAAATCTGGTATTTCACATTAAAAGACACTAGACATTACTGAAAAAGTTGGTTTATGAAAACTTGCCAGACTTGATTGGGTTAACAAATATTCTTTGAAATATACAAAAGTAACAAAAAATGCTAGAATGGGGATTTATACATGTTTAATGGGGACTTGTCTATAGATGTTTCTTCATTCAGTCTTCCTATTACACAGATTTCATTC
>MJUU01010915.1:167968-184988 GCA_002080025.1 Modiolus philippinarum
GGATCTCCAGTTTAGAATATGTAATTATTGTAGATATATAAATTTGTAGGAAAGAGATGCAGGATTAGATGTTGTCAAATTATCAGATAAAGATTTCCTTAGATCACTGGAGAATGCTGTCAGATTTGGTAAACCATGCTTGCTGGAGAATGTTGGTGTTGAGTTAGACCCAGCATTAGAACCAATTTTACTGAAACAGGTACAATTTTATTTATAACCTTGCAGCTAAAGAATAAGTTTGACTGCTAAGAATTATGTTTAGCAATATTTTGTCATTTAGAAAATTGTGCTTTTTCCTGTGGTACAGACAAGTTTAAATGAAAAGTAAATGATTGAATGGAAAAATATTTTGTAAGAGTCATGATTACATGATATATGTTCTTTATCTGCTATTAATTTTGCTGTATATTTTGCAATTCTGTTTGTAAGGAGATACTGAAGATATATGTAGTCAGTGTGTATATTTAGCATAACTTTGTCAAAATTGACATTCTAGTTAACCTTTTTCCCAAATTGATTTGCAGCATGACTATCTTGTAATCATGGAATGAATCATAATTCAGTTGTCAATGAGAATCTTACAGGTGTAACACAACTAATTCCGTCTCCCATTGCCTCCCATGTTAAATTGCACATGTTTCTGCGTTCGTAGAATTTGTATCTGAAGTTCAAACAAAATGACACATGTCTCATCTGAAAGACAGATCTTTCGGTAAACTCTCATGAAAAAATGAACCGACCTTAACTGTAATATAAGAGAAAACTGGTGCCCGGAAGGTCACAACCTAGGGATAGGTACTTCCTGTCTGTGTTTTCACGGAAAAAATACCTCTGCTTTCAACTTTGATAAAATCTTAAATTTTCAACGAAATGGTATAAATTTAGGCTGGAAAGAATCTCTATTGAATGCTTTCTCAATTTAATTCATAATGACTAGTCAACCTTTTTAATCTACGACACTATTAACACTTCCTTGGAACTATGTTGTCTCAAATAAGGACTATATTCACATATGTGCCTGACTGGGTTCCAAATTAGTTGTGTTACACCTTACATGAACTTGTTGTCAAAAATGAATCCAGCATACCTGTGTTGTCAATACACTATCCATCATACCTGTGTTGTCAATACACTATCCATCATACCCGTGTTGTCAATACACTATCCATCATACCTGTGTTGCCAATACACTATGCATCATACCTGTGTTGTCAATACACAATCCATCATTACTATGTTGTCAAAACAATTCAGTAGAACTTTATTGCCAATGGATATTTAACCTAAACTTCTTGTCAAAGGGGAATCCAGCATAGCTTTATTGACATATTGTCAAAGGGGCATCCAGATTCATAGTTTTTAGCAACTCCAGGAAAATTGTACAAATGAAGTCTAACTTTGGAATACATGTACTTCCAGTGTATATACATATATATGTTGTCTCAAATAAGGACTATATTCACATATGTGCCTGACTGGGTTCCGAATTAGTTGTGTTACACCTTACATGAACTTGTTGTCAAAAATGAATCCAGCATACCTGTGTTGTCAATACACTATCTATCATACCTGTGTTGTCAACACACTATCCAGCATACCTGTGTTGTCAATACACTATCCATCATACCTGTGTTGTCAATACACTATCCGTCATACCTGTGTTGTCAACACACTATCCATCATACCTGTGTTGTCAATACACTATCCATCATACCTGTGTTGTCAATACACTATCCATCATACCTGTGTTGTTAATACACTATCCATCATACCTGTGTTGTCAATACACTATCCATCATACCTGTGTTGTCAATACACAATCCATCATTACTATGTTGTCAAAACAATTCAGTAGAACTTTATTGCCAATGGATATTTAACCTAAACTTCTTGTCAAAGGGGAATCCAGCATAGCTTTATTGACATATTGTCAAAGGGGCATCCAGATTCATAGTTTTTAGCAACTCCAGGAAAATTGTACAAATGAAGTCTAACTTTGGAATACATGTACTTCCAGTGTATATAATTAGTTCAAAACTTTAGAAATACAAGGTTAACCCTTTCAGTGAGATTTTCAATGTAAACATAAATATTCCTTAATTTGGTTTGAGAGGTATATTTCTCTGTAAATAACACATGTTTACAAATATATTGTTTGTTTCAGACTTTCAAACAACAGGGAAGTTTAGTTATCAAACTTGGAGATGCCGTTATTCCTTACCATCAGGACTTCAAATTCTACATCACTACAAAATTACCAAACCCACATTATACACCAGAAGTGTCAACTAAAGTAACACTTGTCAACTTTACATTATCGCCAAGGTAACCAATTCTTACTTTTTTCAATTAAAAATGGCTTTAAAAATAACAATGATAGGATGTAGAAAAATTAGAATATCACAAAACATTCAACAAAATTAGAAATGGCTTTAAATATTTTTCATTTATGAAAATATGATGACAATTAACAATGTGGAAAAAAGAACATGTTTTATCCTTTTAGACTGGCTGATTTACTTTTAAAATACTTATGAATTATTACAACTTTCAATTTCGTATTAAATTAATTTTCAAACTCTTGGTCAAAGATTTTACATTAAATATTGTATACTTCAGTGGTTTGGAGGACCAGATGTTGGGAATAGTGGTAGCAGAGGAACGTCCAGATTTAGAGGAGGCTAAGAATCAATTGATTATAAGTAATGCTAAGATGAAACAAGAATTAAAAGAAATTGAGGACAGAATTTTACTAAGATTGAGTTCATCTGAAGGTAGTCCAGTAGATGATATTGATTTGATTAACACATTGGATGCCTCAAAGATTAAATCTATGGAAATTCAGGTATGCAAATGGAAGTTGTTAACATGCTTTAGCATCTGAGCTTTCCCCTTCTTTATGTGCTTTGAAATTTTCTCTATGTAGTGAATATTTTTTTGCAGTAGCATTGGAAGCACCAAGTAGTGATAAAATCTTGCTAAATTACATTTAACGGTACATTTCAGCTATGAGCTAAATTCTAAAATTATAAATCTAAAAAAGACCACAATAAACAGAATTGTAATAATGAAGAATTAGTCCCCGTTTGATTTGGGGTAGGAATGTGCACTGATCACTGATCAGTTTATATGGACCCTACAAAATATTGATAAAGGAAATTTATTTCAAAATTCTGTGAACTTTGATGCATATCCTATTTCAGGCTAAAGTATTAGTTGCTGAACAAACAGAAAAAGACATAGATCAGACAAGATCACAGTACATACCTGTAGCTGTAAACACACAGATCCTCTTCTTCTGTGTATCAGATATGGGTAATATTGATCCTATGTACCAATATTCACTGGAATGGTTTGTTAGTATCTTCCTTGGTGGTATAGCACAGGCAGAAAGAGCAGGTATGAGTAATATTCACAATCACCTGAAACTTACTTTATCATAAAATATCAAATATTATGAGAATTGAAACTCGACAAAATCTATCATGTACAATACCTTAAACCAAATGTGTAGGTAATAGGTACGTAAATAGTAATCTTTCCGGATTTCGATAAAATTCTAACATGCAAGTGCATGAAACAGAACTGGATATTACTGCGGATAACCTCTGACTTTCCCCATGCTTCTCTTGCAGAATATCAAGATAGTTACCTTTTTTCACAGGTAAACTGTTTGTTCACACTTCCCATTGTTACAACAATTTTCATTCATGCCTGAAGAGTTTCTTCCTCTAGGAAAAATCTATCAAACTGATTAAATGACTAAAAAGGGATTAAAATGATGTCAGAGTAAAGTTGGGGATTGTATCAAACTTTTAAGTGTGAATATTTTATTTAAAAAATATACATATAACTAGTTGTATAGATTATGGAAAAAATATTTCTTATTTTTAAGACCCTAATTAAAATTGTATAACTTCGAAAACTACAAAATTTTCTTAATTCTGAAATTTGACAATCAATGTATTAGGAAGCCAATTTTTTGGGGCGGGGATTTAAATCTATCCCTGTCATCATTATTCAGTGAATACTTTATCCATTTGTTTTGGACTTAACTCTTTTCCCTTCATCAGACATGTATGTTACTATCTTCATTTACAAGTGATATATCTTCATGAATGAATAAATAAATTCTGGAAAAAGGTTTGATACCACCCCCAACAATCACTCATTGGTTTTGTCAAGTTTTCTTTCAGTACCAATCAAGGTAATCACTTTGAAGTCATTTAATCAGTTCGATAGATTTTTCCTAAAGGATGAAACTCTTCAGGCATGAATGAAAGTTGTTGTAACAATGAGAAGTGTGAACAAACAGTTTACCTGTGAAGACAGGTAACTATCTTGATATTCTGCAAGAGAAGCATGGGGAAAGTCAGAGGTTATCCGCAGTAAAGTGAAGAAATATCAGTGTAAGCTTTTTGTCTTGCCAGTGACGAAAGTCGCGGAAAGCGATACATATGCGTGCAAAGTATGACGACGGCGTTAACTTTTACTAAATACAGGATATTTTGAAAACCCTTTGATATAGGAACATCATATTTAGTCCAGTGGTAGTACTAATCAAATGCTACCTGATGGACATAACGTCATGTGACCTTGACCTCAATTGCACAGTCCAGTGACCACGTGAAGTTTCTCTGCTTAAGTCCATTTCTCAATAACTAGAAGTGGTAGGTTGATAATATTTGGTATGTAGGTTGGCCTTGGGTAGTACATGTCAGTCTGTCAGGTGACTTTTGTCCTTGACCTCAATTTCACAGTCTAGTGGTCACGTTAAGTTTTTCTGCTTAAGTCCATATCTCAATAACTGGAAGTGGTAGATTGATAATATTTGGTATGTAGGTTGGTCTTGGGTAGTACATGTCAGTCTGGCAGGTGACTTTTGTCCTTGACCTCAATTTCACCGTCTAGTGGCCACGTTAAGTTTTTCTGATTAAGTCTATTTCTCAATAACTAGAAGTGATAGGTTAATAATATTTGGTATGTAGGTTGGTCTTGGGTAGTACATGTCAGGATGGCAGGTGACTTTTGTCCTTGACCTCAATTTCATGGTCTAGTGGCCACGTTAAATTTTTCTGCTTAAGTCCATTTCTCAATAGCTAGAAATGGTAGGTTGATAATATTTGGTATGTAGGTTGGTCTTGGGTAGTACATGTCAGTCTGGTAGGTGACTTTTGTCCTTGACCTCAATTTCAAGGTCTAGTGGCCACATTAAGTTTCTCTGCTTAAGTCCACTTCTCAATAACTAGAAATGGTAGATTGATAATATTTGGTATGTGGTTTGATCTATGGTAGTACATGTCAGTCTGGCAGGTGACTTTTGTCCTTGACCTCAATTTCGTGGCTTAGTTAGCATGTTCAGTTTTCTGATTAGTTCACTTAGATTTCACACCAATTTAGAGTCCAAGCAGGGACTGGCGAGACATCTATTAGGGTCCTCACTTGTTTAATTTCTGAAATATAACTGATTAAAAAATCAACAAGCTATGTTGAATTCATATAAAATCTATGTAAAACGTACAGAAAAAAGAACAACAATCTTCTTTAAAGTGCGTTATTTTTAAAACGTATCCTACAATTTTCCTTAAAAAAAAAAAACGAAATGTTATAGTCCTTCAAGAGTAACCAAAGACCAATTTTATTGGCCATTTGGCTACAAATTCTACAGATTGACAACAAAATTGCTGTTGAGAAACTGTAGAATTGGTTAGAAAAATTAATCAATTGATACTTACCTCAGCAACTGTTGTGTTAGGTGATGAACTTTGTTACAGTTCGATCTTTTATAAACTGGATTTTTAATTACTATTACAGAGGTAAATTCATGTTTTTGATTATTTCAAACAAATTTTTAAATTGTGAAAATTTTTGTTTTCATATGTATAATCAGTTGAACATTTTTATTTATGGGTAATTCGCGTACTTTTGGAGATAATGTAAATCACTTTTAGTATTATTTTGGTATAAAACACAAAATCAGTGATTTGATTATGGGAGATAATAAATTTACCAAGAGAGGTAATAGAACACGAAAAATTATCTCCCATCAATAAAACAAGGGTTTTCACATTTTCTCCCTCAAAATGATATGCACGATTAAATATTTGTGGGCATATCAAAATTTGTTAAAGTAAATATTATTTACTTATATTTTTATTCATAAACTATTTACATAAAAACAATGCAAAGTCTTTGCAAAATTAAAAACAGAAATTTACCTCATCTATGAAGGCTATTATTAAATAACAAAATAGATTAACATGCTCATTAACCAAACAGACAAAAGATTTTTTCTTGAGGTGAGTATCAACTTCTCAATTTGGTAAACCAATTCTACAGTTTATTGGTAACAATTTAGTTGTCAATCTGTAGAATTCGTAGCCAAATGGCCAATAAAATTGGTCTAAGCTTATGCTTGAAGGACAGTAAAAACAATGAAATTTCCGTTTTCTTGATGGTGCAAATTTTTTATAGGGTCACCGAATATATTTCGCTGGTATAAAAATTTGAATATAAGCTAGGCTCACCAAAAATGGATTTTTCTCGATAAAAAGCGCCGTCAAAAAATGACGTTGATAAAAGTTACGATTTTAGGCGTGATTGGAATCATGATGCCCTGTTTAGTGATATATACCACAAAAACGAGCTCGGTGACCATATAAAAATAATTACATCAATAATTCTGGAATCCCTTTGGCAACATCATATCAATTTTATAGAAAAATTGTAGGATACAGTTTGAAATAACGACGATTTAAAGTGAAATCTAAATTTATTTTACGTTCATTCTAAAGCAAATTTATAATGTTCACCGCTAGGGGCCTTGATTTACGTACCTCTCACCTTAACATATACTGGTATACCTAAAGCTTTTAGTTCAGTAAATGAAAGAATAGACAAGAATTTCAATGTGAAAACAGCAGCCCTCTTTTTCTCAGGAAGATATTAGTGTTACTGCTTAGTTTTGAAATTTGTTGACATAAACTGAACTTACAGGCAATGTCTCAATGAAGCCAATGAAATATCATACTGATTTGATGCAGTGAAATTTTGAAATCTTTACTTTATAACCTTCATTAAAATGTCATGCAATATCCTATCAGAAGTCTGGTATTGCCCTATAATTTGACTAGATCTTTGTTTCAGTTTTACATACATTTTTTCAAACTTATGTATTTTATTTCATTTTTTTAAACTGAAACTTTAATATATCTTACTTTATTCCAGATAATATTGCTCAGCGAGTTTTGAACATAAACAACTTCTTCACATTCAGCCTGTATTCCAATGTCTGTAGATCACTCTTTGAGAAGGACAAACTTTTATTTGCATTCCTGTTGTGTACCAGGATGAAAATGTTCCGAGGAGAAATCAATATGGTAAGTTATTTTTAGTAACTGGACCAAGTCAATTTTCTTATTTCTTTGTATTCAAATGTGGCTTAAGAGTGACCAAAAAAAATGTCAGAGATTTATTTTATAGTTTTGAAACTTATTTGTATCTAAGTTCTGTAGTCTTTTTGCGTTTGAAGTTTTAACTTTTCTATGTATGATTGTATCCATTTAATATTTTGTCTTCACCATGAAATATTTTTTTGTATGAAGTATTGAACATGTGGTAAAATTGGGTTTGTATTGCCATCTAGGATGAATGGCGTTTTATGCTTGCTGGTGGAACACATGTGATGAAGGAACTACCTAATCCTGCACCAGAATGGATATCAGGAAGGTCATGGCTTGAAATAACAACGACACAGGTTCTTGACAAATTTGCTAAATTCTCTGAAGAATTTAAGGACCATTTGGATGGTTACAAGAGAATATTTGATAGCCAGACTCCTCACAGGTATAAATATGCTTTTATTATTCTTAGTAGAAGCAAAATAATCAAAATCAATTGTACAGTGGAACTTTGATGGCTGGAACTGCAATAACTGTAACACCATGGATGTCTCAAACCCTTTTTCTGATCTCTTTGTTTAAGTTTAAACATTAAACAGAGTTTGACCTTGGTAGCTCAAACACCCCTCTAACTGGAACTGTATTCATGGGTCCCTTTGGTATTCGAGCCATTGAAGTTCGACTGTATAATGTAATAGATTCATATAGGAGATATAATTAAAGTCATCTTAGAAACTATGAAATAATGTAAGAGTTATAGCTTATCCTCAGATAAATTCAGATGTGGACAAAATCTATTGGTGTAAATTAAATAGCTGAGTTCGTTTATCATCAGAAGAAATATTTTGTACATAAGCTGTAATAGAAAAGAATTTTCATGTAATTTTGCACCAAAAAAAATCACTGTGAAAGTACTATTGTTCGTGGGGTACCAATTTTCGTGGATTTCGTGGTTGACTTAAACTACGAAATTTGGTACCCAATGAAATACAAATCTTGCGTTGATTTGTATTGTAGAAAGTCTCAAACCACGAATTTAAGAACCCATGAACTTACGACTTGTCTGCAATCCACGAAAATTGGCATCCACGAATAAAAGTACTTTCACAAGTATTTGCTTTTTTATTCAGGTTCATGAATATATTATCTACTGTACCCATTATTTTTTAAGACTGTTATCAATATAAAGGTCAGCATAAAAAAATTGTACTCGTGTGTTTGATTTGCCTTTCAGCTGTGCTTTATGAAAGAATATGAATACTTTTCGTTGTAATTGTATATACTACTCATTTTATTTTCAGGGAGGATTTACCTGGATCTTGGAATGATGACCTAGATGACTTCCAAAAAATTATCATACAGAAATGTTTAAGACCAGATAAAGTTACTGATGCCATGCAAGACTATGTAGCCAGACATTTAGGACAGAGATTTATAGAACCACAGACAGCAGATTTAGACCTAGTCTTCAAAGATTCCTCACCGACTATTCCATTGATTTTTGTTTTGTCAGCAGGAACTGACCCGGCAGCTGATTTATATAAATTTGCTGATAAATTAAGATTTTCTAAGAAGCTGAATGCCATATCTCTAGGACAAGGACAGGTTAGTAAATGGCCTAACAGTTAGCTTTACTTATGTTGTAAAGGACAAGGACAGGTGAGTGAATGGCTTAACAGTTAGCTTTACTTCTGTTGTAAAGGACAAGGACAGGTTAGTGAACAGCTTAACAGTTAGCTTTTACTTCTGTTGTAATCATCATCTAGTATGCATAAAAGGTATGATGAATATTAAACTACAATATCAGTTATGTTGAATAATTTAAGTCTTTAGGCAGACTGTAGGTCTGACTGGGTCCAAGAGTTTGTCAGACCAAAAGATTTCTGTTAGACACATTTTTTGTTGCTTTATTATTGAATGTATCATTTATGATTGATAAAATAGCTAGGAATCTACATGGTCCAATTTTTTTACTTGACAGTTTGTTAATTTGTTTCGATTCTGCAGTCAGACGATGGGTCTAATTGAGTGCAATAGTTTGTCAGACCCACATGATTTTATTCAGATTTGATGAGTCTTACTGATTTCAACAACACTGTAATATGGTCACACAGTGTGTCCTTTTTAAATTCAAATCAAGCAATAAAAGACCAAGTATGGTATTGATCATAACTTGAATTTATACTAATGGATTTTAGTCTGTTGAATATTAGTTGTTAAAATGCATTCAACATTTAGTTCTATGATCTTTATTTTATTCCATGTTACATTATTCCATTCAACAAAAGATAAATCTTTTAATAAATAGATAGAACACCTTATATTAAGGAGTGATGGAGTTGGCATGAAAGAAATTTTCCCTAGGAAGATATATTTTGTAGTGAATATGCTTTTTTAACAGTATACTTTCTTATTCTTTAGGGTCCAAGAGCAGAAGCTATGATGAGGAGTGCTATGGAGAGAGGAAAGTGGGTATTCTTCCAAAATTGTCACTTGTCTCCAAGTTTTATGCCTACTCTTGAAAGACTTGTAGAACAAATTGATCCAGACAAGGTAAATATTCCTTTGAAATTGTATGTACATTAATGCATAATATTCTTGGATTTTGATATTTTCTGTTTTCATTGAAAATATTTCTTCTGAATGTATGCTTTGACTGTCAAAGTTAATCCTTTTAAATTTGAAATTCTATTTTGCTCTTTATTTAAAGAAAATTGTTTTCTAATCACTAAAATTTAATTTGAATAGGTTCACAGAGATTTCCGTCTGTGGTTGACAAGTATGCCAAGCAAGATGTTCCCAGTATTCATCTTACAAAATGGATCTAAAATGACTGTTGAACCTCCCAGAGGAATCAAAGCTAATTTACTGAGGACATATATTGGATTCAATGACGATTTCCTCAATTCTTGTGAAAGCAGGGTCAGTATCTTCTGTTTATTTTCATTTTCATAAAGTAATATTTTTTATGTAAATATGTTAAATTTTGATAGAGCCTATTACTTTTAAAAAGGTAGAAGGGAAAAAAAATTGTTTGAAGGCTAACAGATGTCAGAATAAACATTTGGGCAACTTTGATCTACATTTCTAAGAACTTCTAATTAAACTGTCAACTAACACTCAGATAGAAAGTACAAGTAATTTTTTTCATGCTTTATTTACAGATTATAAATCTACTTTTGTATTTTGCCATCACACCAGCATTATAATATCATTCTGCCATCGAGGCACAAATGGGCCAAAGCCGTAATTGGGGATTATAGCATTTTTCATATGCTAGGCATGTTAGTGAATGATTTATTTTTTCATTTTCAGATTCAAGATTTCAAAACATTATTGCTTTCCTTAAGTTTGTTCCATGGTGTGCTGTTAGAAAGGAGAAAGTTTGGTCCATTAGGATTTAACATTCCATATGAGTTTACTGATGGTGATCTACGTATCTGTGTTAGTCAACTGAAGATGTTCTTAACCGAATATAAAGATATTCCACTTAAGGTTTGCATGTCACAGAAATAATTTGATATGAAGAAATAATGGTTTTGCACCAGGAAATATGACCTGATGCTGATCAGTGTATCTGTGATGTTCTTTCAAAATTGCATATGAAAGATATTCCACTTAAGGCTTGTCACAGAAATAATTTCATGTGTAGAAATATTGTTTAAAACTAGGAAATAGGGCCTAAATAATATATTTACAATTGTGTTGGGTATACAACTCTGTGAGAAGTTCTGCTATAGGCATACAGTTCAGCAATCAGCTCTTGCTGTCAATTATTTTCCCAAGTAAGACAAATAGTTGAAACTTGTACCTTCACTTAAAGACAAAAGAGGGTATTCTCAGTAATGAGTCTTATACTGGCTTTGCCAAAGGGGACAATAGATATGCATTTTACTAATTTTGACAAAATCATGAGTTTATTTTACATATCTAATTACTGAGATTTATTTTGAAAGTACTAATTATAATTACAGGTGTTGAGATACACTGGTGGACATATTAATTATGGAGGGCGTGTCACAGATGACTGGGACAGACGCTGTATGATGAATATTTTATCGGACTTCTACTGTTTGGAGGCTGTAAATGAGGATCACCAATATGATGCTTCAGGAGTTTATCACCAGATCCCCACTACCAATGACCATAATGTAATTATGTGATGCATGATTTGTACACTGTAGTTGTACAATACTTTTCTCCCATGTATCACGATTATCTTATGGACATGGGTGTGAGAGAGATCAACCATTGTGTTGATGTTGTGTGTGCTTTTGTCTTGTCCTGCTAGATAACATCATACAATACTGTTGTTTTATGTTTTTGAAGGAAAAAAGTTAAATTACCATATTTATAAAAGTGATAAAAGACCACCCATCAAAAATATTTCAAAGATTAACAGAGAAGAATTTCTATAAAGTAAACCTTTACAGCTTAACTCCGATTAAAAAGCATTTTGATACTGAGAAAATAAGACTTATCTTTAATTAAATTGTATTCAAAGCTGATAAAATTAAAATGCATTTTTCTGTCCCTTTTGTGCAAAAAAAAAACCAAAAAACATTAATATCCATAGATTTAAGTCACTTTACAAGGTAAGCATTTTATACGTGAATTATCATAAGTTAAGCATTATGTTTTAAAGTAATAGAGGGATAAATTGCAAGGGATGGGAAGGGTGTGTGTGTATGTGTGTGTAAGTTCCTGTATGCTCTGTCTGTATTACTGGTCACACATTCAAGTCATTGATATATTACATATACATATTGTGAATATATCTTTTAAAGTAAAGGAGAAAATAACAGATCTTGATTTAAGCTGAAAAGGAAAACCTTGAAATTGGATGTTTGACCAGTAATATTATTTGTAGATTTTCTTACTAACATTTAGATTTCATTTTCTCTTAAATTGTCTACAGATTTTTTTCTTTAGAAATTATATAGAATACTGTAGAAATCTATCTAGTATTTAGACAATATAATTCTTCAGTCTAGAGTAGTACTTTATTAATCTTGGATATATTTTCTCTCTAGTTTTAGTTCTCTTCTCAGGAGCTTATAGTATACGGTACTCTGCATGTCACATATACTCTTAGTCACTATGGAAAGCATGTCACTTGCTTTATACATTCACAATATAAGGTTTACTATAGTAAAACTTGCTGTTTATTCCAGTTGTCGTATATGTTATACTAAAATGGCCATTTACATTAAAACTTCATACTCTAAATGATGCAATACTGAATACACAAATATGGTATTTTGTCCATCAAGGGAATGTGAACACAAAAATTGGCTAGACAATGGTTCACTGAGCACAGATAATTGTTTGCCTTATATATTCATTGTTAAATGTGGTTTTGTAGACTTTACATTCCCTAAAATTTTGTTAGTTATACTACTCTCCTCAACCAGGCAATACTTAAGATAGGATGAAGATGAAGGTCATGAAAAGTTGTGTAATTATTGATTTTTTGCCCCTATAACTCAAGATCTTATTTGGTTCTTCTGAGGAGTCTTGTCAAGTAAGTTGTGATAAAAAGAATTATGATCCTTTATGGCACAGTATATCTAAAGAGTGATTTCTTCAATGGATGAATCACTTATTAATAAATGAGTAAAAAATTGTTGAAGTCACATTTGTAGACTGGTCGTTTCTTGTGTCTCCTTTTGCAGCTGTTGTGGTTTGGTTTACATATTCTTGGAAAAGTGTAATCCAAGCAAAGTCAATTTGTCAGATTCTAATTCAGTTGTTTTGTCTATTCTTGGTTTGGTTTACGGAGTATTTTCTGTCTGCAGTGTTTTATGAAGTTTCTATGTTAAATGTCTGAAATTTGGCACAGTTTATTAGAAAATGATTTCTGTATTTTTTGCTTTTCATAATACTGCATGTTATTCGTTGCACAACTTTTATCATGTACAAATAAGTGTGTAGACAAAGGAAATTTAACTAGATGTAATAGGGGAGACCTGAGGTGTTGAAGATTTTGTTTTTCATTAAAAAAACATCCAAGTTGCATTTATTATCTTAACAATGCGCTTAAATATTCATTATCTCATGATAACAGTTTCTGATGTGTGCATTAAGAAATATATTTGTACTTACAAGTACATAAAAAAAATGAGAAAAAGGGGTATTTTGCTGAAATTATATATCAAAGGGAGGTAATTTTAAACATAAGAATTTTATTCTTATTTTTTTTTAATATTAACAAATCGTTATATTATTTTTTTTTCTAAAATTTCCTTTTTTGGAAAATTAAAAGACATTATTGTTTCTGGTGTTGATACAATTTTTAAATGGCCAAATATTTATTAAACTTAGATTATAACAATACTTCATGCCTTCTTTCAAACTTGTTTATGCTTTAGAATTTTACATTTATGATAGTTTGATATCAAAGATAATTTGAATTAGAACCAATTACATACTCCCTAAGTGATTTCTGTCATGGTAGAAAAATACAGAAATAGGATAACTTTTTGGGGCACCGTACATAGAAACCAAAATTTGGTGAAAGTATTATGAAACATAATAGATATTGAATTATTTAAGTACACCCAGGTCTGTACACTTAGCATCTGTATTTAACAGTTATAGTATATGCCACATTTTTGTATACTTCTCTAAAATATTCAATATTATTTTAAGATAATGATTATGTCTAATTATATACATAATATATTTCTTTTGATTTTCAAGAGTTTTGCTGCTTTGTTTTGCTGTCTTATTTTAGATAAGATTGTTTATAAATTTTATAGTTCTAAGTAAATGAAACAAAGACTTGCAATAGACTTTTGTCAATCTTTGAAACAAAGAATCCATTCAGCAAAAATTTAACATTTAAGAAATATGTTTGACATGAGTACTAACTGTATTATAATCAACAGGGATATCTGTCATATATACGTTCTTTACCCATCAATGACACACCAGAAGTGTTTGGACTGCACGACAATGCCAATATTACATTTGCCCAGAATGAGACATATACAATGTTGAAGTCCTTATTGAAATTACAACCTAAAACAGCATCTGGTGGAGGAAAGTCCAGAGAGGAGGTAAGGACAGGAGTTAAATAAATTTTGCAAATGTTTAAAAGCGAGGCTCGCCGAGTTTTTAAACATTTGAAAATTTATTAAACAAGGTGTGAGAAATTACATAATTAACGTGTATAAGTTGTAGAAAATGTTTCTCTAATGACATAATGTAAAACCCTGAAGATTATGCTCTGTATAGATTTAACAGGAAATTCTACGGTAGTTGTTCTTTCTCTAGAGAGGAAAAATATTTTTATCACATCAATCAGGCGTTTATTGAATTTGCTAGAAAATTAGAAACATATATAGAAATATATAATTTTCTCTAATTTCAATTCCTGACCAGTTTGAAAACAGTTGTTCACCTTGCAAGTGAGAGAACAAGTTCTGATTTTTCTCTCCAAATTTATGTAGAATACATTTCTCTGTGCTTTACGTTTAGGCATTAGAGATGAAGATTCTGCAACTTAAAAAAGTCTTATTAAATCTGCATTTGTAAAATTCTATTTTGAATATTTTAAAAGCTAAGGCCTCATTTTGAAACTTTTTAGAATTTGGAATCAATGTAGGAATAATCAACTAGTTTTCATTGAAGAACTTTACGTAAGCTTATTTACAGAACAAATAACTAGTAACGGGTGAACCAACTCTTTAGGTCTCTAAATGAAGGTATGATCCTAGGAAATGTAAACCTAAAGGTATGAAGGGCCACAAAAATATAAACCAAAAATCAGTACAGGTTCACAACAACACTTCTTGGGATGCAGTATTATACTTTATTGTCGACTAGTTTCGGCAACTTAGGTTGTCATCATCAGAACAAATAACTGTTGTCCAAAAAAGTAATTCTGTAATTTTATTAAATAATGGCATAATTCTGTTTTATTAGGTAATGGAAGAAAGTGCTAAAGATATTTTGGAAAGAGTTCCTAAGCCTATTAATATCAATGATGTGATAGAGAAATATCCTGTACTTTATGAACAATCCATGAATACAGTATTAACACAGGAAGTGATCAGGTAGGTTATATATCACTAATGATAGTGATGGTTTGGTTTAGGCTGGTTTCCATTTAAGTGATGGTTTGGTTAAGGCAGGTTTCCGTTTTAGTCATGGTTTGGTTTAGGAAGGTTTCCATTTTAGTCATGGTTTTGTTTTGGCAGGTTTCCATTTAAGTGATGGTTTGGTTTTGGCAGTTTCCCATTTAAGTCATGGTTTTTGTTTGGGCAGCTATCCATTTTAGTCATGGTTTTTGTTTAGGCAGGTTTCCATTTTAGTCATGTTTTTGGTTAAGACAGGTTTCCATTTTAGTCATGGTTTTAGTTTAGGTAGGTTTCCAATTTAGTCATGGTTTGGTTTGGGCAGGTTTCCATTTTAGTCATGGTTTGGTTTAGGCAGGTTTCCATTTAAGTCATGGTTTTGGTTTGGGAAGGTTTACATTTTAATCATGGTTTTGATTTAGGTAGGTTCAAATTTAGGCATGGTTTGGTTTGGGTATTTTTCCATTTTAGTGATGGTATGGTTTAGGCAGTTTTCAATTTTAATCATGGTTTGGTTTAGGCAGGTTTCCATTTACGCCACGATTTGGTTTAGGCATGTTTCCATTTAAGTCTTGGTTTTGTTTGGGCAGGTTTCCATTTAAGTGATTGTTTGGTTTGGGTTGGTTTCCATTTTAGTCATGGTTTGGTTTAGGAAGGTTTCCATTTTAGTCATGATTTGGTTTGAGCAGGTTTCCATTTTTGGTCATGTATCAGAAACGGAGGATGCAACAGCTAAAATCTGTAGAAATCAACTGATTGATACAGTTATAAAATAATTAAAATATTATGTTACGTGATATGAACCGTTTTTCTTGTTCCGTTTCATTTTATATTGATAGATGAATTATGTATTAAACATGATGTTTTTGTGTATCAAAGTCTGTAACTAGTGTACAAACAAAGTATTACGTAAGAATGCTAATCGTCATGATTTGTTACTGCCAGTGAATTTTAATAGGTAAAAACATGTATTTTTGCTGTTGTGACAATTATAATATCCTTGTATGTTAATTCATACAACAGAAGGTAAACAATATGTATATAGGTAGTTCGACATTTATTGTACATTAAGGATATATAGGTATTTTTTTTTTTCAATGGAAAATAAATAACTGTAGAAAAAGAAAACAACAAAAATTAAATTGACTGATATATTTAAATTATGCTTGAAAAACTGAAGCTTGCATATCCAGTGTACACAATATGCCAATTGAAATAAAGATGCAATGAATTGCTTAAAAGAATTTTTTTTTGTCACCCATATTATAATTGATCAATGCAGAATGAGGGGGGNNNGGGGGGGGGGGGGGGGTAAATTTGTATTTATACTTTCTTCGGACACTGACTGACTGACTAACCAGAATTGTCTTACATAGTCAATTGACAAATTTCATTATCTGGGCAGCTCAGCTAATGGTAACCATAGTTACCTTCTGTTTGACCATTCTCTGCTTTGTATTTGTTCTCTAAACATTGACATAAAGCAAGCCATTTTTAGTTCGCCTCAACGAAGTTGAGGGGGACTATTGGTGTACCCCC
>MJUU01010915.1:199060-210853 GCA_002080025.1 Modiolus philippinarum
CCCCCCCCAACCCCGTGAATTTCATCAGTCATTTTCATTTTTGAACAAAAATGTCCACATTACTAACATTACAAGTAATGATATTACAATCATGTTGCTGTAAATGTACCTGTATTTATCTCTTTTCTTTTCTGGATTATCAAAATTTCATTAGATTAGAAAATTCTTTTTCATGTAATTTAGGTACAAAGAGAAAGTAAAGATGAATTGAAGGAATCCCCAGAGGATGGCTGTTATATCTATGGACTTTATGCTGAGGGATGTCGATGGGATTTTGCTAAACATATGCTTGGAGAATCACGTCCAAAGGAACTGTACACAGAAATGCCAGTCATTTGGTTACAGCCTGAGTCTAACAGAAAAATTCCAACAAAAGGCGTTTATGATTGTCCTGTATATAAAACCCTCACCAGAGCTGGTATGTATTTTATCCAACTGTGTGGAGGTTTTCAGTAACAAAGATAAGACCTAGCCTACTACACCCCTTAAACCAATAGTTCCCTGAGGCAGCCTTGTGAAATAGGACACAGTATCTTGATTCAGGCTACAGTTCTCCTTAATCCCAAGGGATGTAGACATGTATGAAGGCAGAGTACCATGCTAAATACAAATTAGAAATCTATTGTAACCAGCTCTTGACCTTGAGGTGATTGTTGCCATCCTTTCAGACTTAATTCTGCTATCAGTTGGAACATGCTAGGTCACAAAAAGCTCTATGTAAATGAGTTTTCATCATGCTTCTCTTTGGTTGTCAATGTAAAACTTATTTTTTCAACATTTCCAAATGCTGAAGAGATAAATTGTTCAAATATACATACAGTCCAAATATGAGTAAAGTTATTGGATGTAACCTACTTTAATTTAATGCAATTTATCTTTTTTTGTTCCTAGTTTCAAACAGGTGTTTTATAATATGGAAATATTGATTCAAGCTTAGATAAACCTCACTTTAGTTGGAAAAAGGACTTATATATTTCCACATAAAATATGCATTTCTGATACATAAATATAATTACATTGAATTGTAATAGATTTCTAGAATTATCCGGCAGACATATGATATCTGTCCTTCTGTCACACAAAATATTGATTTCTTCTTAGAATTTATGATTAATTGTATAAGTTGTAGGCAACCATTATAAAAATTCAATTGGTTGTCATTTTATATTTGTGTTTGTAAATTGATCAGCATTCACTTCAGATCCACTGTCTCACACTCAAGTAACAAATTTTTATGGTATTTAGTGCAATCCTTTCTTGGGTCTTGTAGTGCCATCAGTTTTTGCATCCTCACAAATCACCATCTGACTATTGGAGTGCTATTCTGGATATAAAGCAATACTTCTTATCATAATTAGTGCACTACTTAAACTTCCATCTAGTAATCTCTCTTCTGAGACCACTTGGCCTGTTTTAAACAAAATTGGTCATATAGCCCTCAGGTGGTCAACTTTCAATTTTTAGTTCGCCTCAACAAAGTTTGGGGGACTATTGGAGTACCCCCAGTGTCCACGTCCATGTCTTAGTCCACATATGCAATTAGCTTTATATCTAAGTAACTACCAGTATGGAGGGTAGGATCATCAAACTTTGCATGCAGGTGCATCTTGGGTTGACTCACAGCCTCCAAGAAAATTAGGTCTCTGTGACCTATGTTTTCTGCTTAAGTGGCTTGCGTTTAAATTTACATCAAAGTTCATATCTCAGTCACTGAACATGGTAGAATCATCTTACCTTGCACATACATGCATCTCTGATGGTACATCAAATCCAGTCAAAATTAGGTCACTTTTACCTACATTTTCTGCTTGAGTGATTTACATTCAAGTTTACGTCCGAGTTCAGATCTCAGTCACTTTACATGGTAGGATCATCTAACCTTGCTCATGCATGCATCTCTGATAGTAGGTCAGCATCCAGGCAAAATTAGGTCACTTTGACCTATATTTTCCGCCTGAGTGACTTACATTCAACTTTATGTCCGAGTTCAGATCCAAGTCACTGTACAAGGTAGGATCATCTAACCTTGCATATGCATGCATCTGTGATGGTAGGTCACCATCCAGGCAAAATTAGGTCACTTTGACCTATATTTTCTGCCTGAGTGACTTACATTCAACTTTATGTCCGAGTTCAGATCCAAGTCACTGTACAAGGTAGGATCATCTAACCTTGCATATACATGCATCTGTGATGGTAGGTCACCATCCAGGCAAAATTAGGTCACTTTGACTAACATTTTCCACTTCAGTGACTTGCATACAATTTTATGTCCAAGTTCAAATCCGGGTACTGTACATGGTAAGATGATTTTGCATGTGCATTCATCTTATGTTAGGTCAGCATCCAATCAAAATTAGGTCTCTTTAACCTACATTTTATGCATGATAGACTTACATTAATGTATATATCCGAGTTCATATCTCAGTAACTGTATATTGTAGGTTCGTGTAACTTTGCATATGCATGAATTTTTGATAGTAGGTCAGCATCCAGGAAAAATTGGGTTGCTGTGAAAATGTGCCATAACGAGGCAAACTTTGTAATTGTTGATTACCTATGTTTATCTATGTACATACCTAACCGTATCCAAAATTGCTATTGTATAACATAGGACCCTTTTATGCATTCTAAGATCTCTTCTAAAACCACAAGGCTAATTTTAACCAAATTTGAGAACAATAGCCCTTGGAATTTCCCTCTAATATTGTGATTGTGATTGTACCTCGTCAAAGATTGCCACTAAAGGTAAACTTTATTTAAATATGAATGCAGTGAGAAAATGCATTTAAAAGAGTGAAAAAATGCTGATAGATACACTTTGAAAATTGTTATTGTAAAGTTGGTATCTTGCCCAAGATGGCAGCTTGCATGATTCATAATTTAATGTAGGATGTATAGATTGTTCTGTTGTCTAAATACAATGGACTAGGTGAGCATCAATGGCTCTTTAGAGCCTCTTGTTGTCTTGCAAAACCACAACTATTAAATCGAAGAACAAATTTATGTAAATATCTGTTTTATTTGTTTACATATAAAACACTGTAAATGATACATGTACAAATACATTATGGATATATTGATTTTACAAATGTTAATATGCATTGTAAATATATATGCATGTGTTTCTTTGTAATGTTTATCTATATTGATTAGGAGAAAACTCCTCTTTCTAATTTCTTAATTTCTCCTATGTAATTGAATGCTTAATTATTTTATCAATAAGAAAAGAGACATATACAATGTATGTCTTTAATTATAGGGACAAAAGTTGAAATGGTTATACATAGAACTCAAATATTCTGCTATTTTTGTATGTTATTTCATTATTTTATTTCTGTTTACAGGTACCTTATCAACTACAGGTCATTCTACAAACTTTGTATTCTCGGTAGAACTTCCAACAGAAAAGGACCAAAAACACTGGATCAAACGAGGAGTTGCCATGTTGTGTGCTCTCAATTACTAATCACTGATAACACTTGTAACAAAATTTTATGTTGGATTTAAAATTTATGAAATGGTACTTCTGCTGATATCTGTTTTTCTGATCTGTTGTGGTGCATATTTAGATTGGGTGTCGTATGGAAGGCTAAAATTCCTGCCCCTACCCATTTCTCCAATTTTCCAGTGGCAGTCAAAAGTCGTTGCCCAGGTTGTCCCTTCCACCTTTATTTCTTTCTTCTGATACTTTCAATTTTTGAATTGATTAACTTGTTCTCGTCCTGATATAGCTGAAATATTGCTCATTGGACGTTAAACTCTAACTAATCAATCAATCATATTTAGATTATAATGCCATGTGATTTCATTTTGTTTTACTTGCTGTGATATTTTAGATGATTATTTGATTATTATAATTATTTTTAATTCAGAGATTTATATATTTATAATGAATAATTGTTTTCTTTTATTTACATCCGGAGATCCGGAGGCATTAAGACAATAGTTAATTTTATTTATGCATATTTTTGTTGATAGTAAAGTTTACACAAAATGATTTGAATTAAACAGCAATCCGTCCAGCTATATGTTTACATTGTGATGTTTTAATTATACACTCATGTTATTGTTAAAATATTGAAAATTTTGTTTAAATAATGAAAATGTTCCAAAAAGTACAAATGTAAGGAAATATTTTGGTTGTGAAAACAAAATAAACTTTTACAGTCTTTACATTGGTAGTTAACTTATGTATTTTGTTGTATTTTTATGATACCTCATGAATACCATTTAAACTACACAGGAATGGACACTGCAAAGTTTTTGTTGGAGGAAAAAATGTTGCATTATGTGTTACCCCTGTCTATTAATTTGTCTGTCTGCAGAGATTGCTAAAACCAGGGGGTTAGGGATATTGTTTCACCATTGTCTGTCCGTCTACAGGTAGTACATGGTTTTGTGCACAACTCCTCCTACAGTGTACTGTTAGCTAGGAAGCTATTATATTGCAGATCATTTGTACTTTGTATTGATTCAAATTGCATCATTTCTTTTCTTTGTCAATATCAATACTGTGTAAATGTCAGGGAGAAAATAGCCCACAAACTGTCCTACAGAGGAATATTGGTATGTTCATTGAAGAATTGCAAATAAAATACGTTAATCATGCGGGAAATCCGCCATAAGTACACATTGGCATTGTGCACCATGTATTTACTTTTTTTTTGGTGGGGGAGGGGGGATATATTTTTGGTGACCTTTGACCTCAGGGTCACATTCATGTTTTTTCAATGACAAAGTCGTGTCTGTTCTATAACTTTTTTCTCTTTTGAGATAGGCTTTTGATATTTGGCATGTAGATAGATCACCTCAAGACGACGTGTTGCGTACCTTGGTTGGTGACCTTTAATGTCAGGGTCACATTCATGCTTTTTCAGTGTGGGCTGTAACTTTTTTTCTCTTTTAAGATAGGCTTTTGATATTTGGCATGTGGATAGATTGCTTCAAGGTGACATGTCACGTACAATAGTTTATGACCCTTGACCATTGACCTCTAGGTCACACTTGGAGTGGGGCCCACAGAGATGGATACCATCTCACTGATGTCTAATTAGATCTTAACTTTGAAGGATAATAGAAAAGTTGTAGGTGCTTTACAATTACAGTCTGGTCAAGCTTCTTTGACATTATAGATAGAAGTCATCTGACATTTTGAACAATAGTGATTTTGAAATCCTACATGAACAATTTTCTGTGTTTATGTATACTTTGTGATGACAGCAGCTACCGGTAAAGAATAATACATTCGTAAATATTATGGAATTTATAAGTATTTAATTCAATCAGAGCTAAAGATTTTGGAAAATATTTTCATAATAACATTTTTTTCTTGCAAATTGGATATATTTTTTCGCTTGCTTCAGAAAGGTTGAAGTTGTGCCTACAGACATTTTTTTCCTTCTAGAACCTTTGCAGAATTTCTTTTTATATCCTGCAAACACACTGATGAGATATCTACTATTGTGTGTTCATTCCCATACTTGTTAAACTTTTAAATTATTCTACTGTCAAAAAAAATCTTTGCAATGACTCGGGGAATTATTTGGTTGTAGGACTGAATATGGTTTTCAAGCATTTATTTTGTCACGTAATTAGTCTCTAAGCATAATGACCAAAAGACTTTTGAGTTCAACATTTGAGTTTGTGTAAATTATTCATGAGTTACTTTAGCCTATATTTTACGCTTGATTTGGCTTGATAATTTACACTTTGTGTTTGAAATATTTGTTCCTCATCCCTTTTTAAGACATTTTCATTGTATGAGGTGAAAATCTGTTTTAGGATTTAAAGGATAACAGAAATTATGCAAGAGAGATAATTTGATAAAAGAATGTCATAGAGTATCACTAGACAACTAACATTTCACTATTTATCTCTCTTATTTTAATGGTGACCCCTTATTGTTTATATGTAAACAATATAATGGTTTTAAAATGCAGTTGGTCAGAGCTTTCGAGATAATGCATTCTAAGTTTATCAAATTTTCTGCTCTTCCTGCTAGCCCATCTAACTTTTTTCTTTTACACAATATTTCAATATATGCTACTAGCAAAACCAAGACCTCTTAAAAGGTCATCCATTACAGTGTGCCTAATATGCTAGCATCTTATAACGTTTTTCTTCTAGACCCTAAGTGAGGACCTTGGGTATGAAAAAGACCTGTCAGAAACACATGATCATATTTAAATCAAAGTATACATCATGCATACATGGCATCCTTGTGAAACAGGCTGTGTTAATTTGGGCCTGCAGCTATACAGAGTTTAGTCCCAGGTTGGGCATATTAATTATGGAACAAAGAACACTTTTTTAGCTCACCTGACCCAAAGGGTCAGTTTGAGCTATTGCCATCACTTGGCGTCCGTCGTCCGTTGTCTGTTAACTTTTCACATTTCATCTTCTCCTCTGAAACCACTGAAGCAAGTTCAACCAAACTTAACAGGGATAATGTACTAAAGGTCCTTTACATAGATTGCTCATTTTGTTCTGATCCGACAAAAGACAGCCGCCAGCATGGAACTTAGGTTTAACATTGGACCCTTATGGGAAAAATCACATGTTCGTCTTCTCCTCTGAAACCATTAAAGCAAATTCAACCAAACTTTACAGGAATGATCTACTTAAGGTCCTTAACAAAGATTGCTCATTTCCTTTCGATCCGATAAAAAACATGGCCGCCAGCACAGAACATAGTTTAACATTGGACCCTATGGAAAAATCACATTTTCATCTTTTCCTCTCAAACCACTGAAGGAAATTCAACCAAAGTTTACTGGAATGATATACTAAAGGTCCTTAACAAAGATTAATCATTTCGTTCCAAATTGACAAAAAACATGGCTGCCAGTGCAGAACTTAGGTTTAACATTGGACCCTATGGGAAAAATCACATTTTCATCTTCTGCTCTGAAACCACTGAAGCAAATTCAACCAAACTATACAGGAATGATGTACTAAAGGTCCTTAACAATGATTGATCATTTTGTTCCGATCTGACATAAAAAATGGCTGCCAGCACAGAACATGGCATACTTGCCAACCTCAAATTCTGCTGTGACGGGTCATGACCCAACATTCATTTATGTGGTGGCGGGTCATATCATGTCAAGCCATCACGCACCTTTTCAATATTTTTTTGCACAAGTTCTGTACTATTTATTACTGTATATTAGGAGGGCAAAACCTTTTCTGTCGATGTGTTATAGGCATTTTCTGCGGGGTGTTTAATGATTTTGGGGAAATAAATCAGTTGTTAACTGTTTTCAGACCACTAGGTGTTTTCTATTCCGTTAAATTTTTACTTTGTCTTAACTTTTAAAGGAAATTTAAAAGCAATGTTTGCTGTTAATCTTAAAAATATGTTACTTGTGTTGTGACGGGTCATTTGCGGGTGACGTTCTTATTGGCGTGTGAAAATGATAATCCGCGGCGGGTGATTATCGCTAGCGGGTCATGGGTTAATTTGGCAGGTCACACTCATGCGAAAAGGGGGTCATTTGGCAAGTATGACATGGTTTAACATTGGACCCTATGGGAAAATCACATTTTCATCTTCTGCTCTGAAACAGCTGAAGCAAATTCAACCAAACTTTAAAGGAATGATGTACTAAAGGTCTTTAACATAGATTGCTCATTTATTTTTTGATCTGACAAAAAACATGGCCCCCAGCCCCGAACTTAGGTGAAACGGCTCAAGCAAATTTAACCAAACTTTACTGGAATGATGTACTAAAGGTCCTTAACAAAGATTGGTCATTTTCTTCGGATCCCACAAAAAACATGGCCGCCAGCACGGAACATGGTTTAACGTTGGACCCTATGGGAAAATCATATTTTCATCTCTTGCTCTTAAATGGCTGAAGCAAATTCAACCAAACTTTACAGGAATGATATACTAAAGGTCCTTAACAAAGATTGATCGGATAAAAAACATGGCTGCCAGCGCAGAACTTAGGTTTAACATTGGACCCTATTGGAAAAATCACATTTTCTTCTTCTGCTCTGAAACTGCAGAAGCAAATTCAACCAAACTTTACAGGAATGATGTACTAAAGGTCCTTAACAAAGAGTGGTCATTTCCTTTGGATCCGACAAAAAACATGGCCGCCAGCACGGAACATGGTTTAACATTGGACCCTATGGGAAAATCACATTTTCATGTTCTCCTCTGAAAGGACTGAAGCAAATTCAACCAAACTTTACAGGAATGATGTATTTAAGGTCTTTTATGAAGTTTGCTCATTTCTTTCCGATCCGATAAAAAACATGGCTGCCAGCGCAGAACTTAGGTTTAACATTGGAACCTTTGGAAAAAAATCACATTTTCATCTTCTGCTCTGAAACGACTGAAGCAAATTCAACTAAACTTTACAGGAATTATGTACTAAAGATCCTTAACAAAGATTGCTCATTTCCTTCCGAATGATGTACTAAAGGTCCTTTACAAAATTTATTCATTTCATTTCGATCCGACAAAAAACATGGCCTTCAGTGCAGAACATAGTTGAACATCGTAGCCCAGTATGTGAAAACCATACTTTTCGTTATCTTCTCTGAAATTATTTTAACTAAACTGTATTTGAATGATATTTTGAAGGTCCTTTGCAAAGATTACTCATTTCAATAGGATCAGACAAAAACACTTGTGCAAATGGAGAACATGGCTTAACATTAGACATCATTGGTAAAATACATACATCTTTTTTGGTCATGCATGGCATAGAAGCATTTTGTCAGGTGAGCGATACAGGTTCATTCTCTGAGCCTCTAGTTTCCACACCAAGAAAGGTTTATATTGCTGAAATTTTATATGGGATTGGCCCATATTTTGCATGAAAAAAATAACTAAAGGCTTGTATGATAATCAAAAGACAAAGCATGATTTTTCAACTAACAGTGTGTCACAATAAAATACCGTAAGGCTAGATAGAAACAAGGCTAGACGGACAAGAACTGATAAGTCTTAAGGCTGTAACCTCTTGTTGCCTGGTCAATTAGTCTTAAGGCTGTAACCTCTTGTTGTCTGGTCAATTAGTCTTAAGGCTGTAACCTTTTGTTGCCTGTCAGTCGGTCTTAAGGCTGTAACCTCTTGTTGCCTGGTCAATTAGTCTTGAGGCTGTAACTTCTTGTTGCCTGGTCAGACAACACAGAAAATACCTTATATATGATAGATATATATATGTATTGATTTCTATTTTGCTTTTCATACAAATTTCAAGTAATGGGTTTTGGAAGGTAAATTCACAGTCAAGTTACCAGCAATTTTCACCCAATTTACATGTGGTAATACTTTGTCTCCATGGTATATTAATTATGAAGATGAATTGTGAAAAGGTGCAATTACAATCACGATCCTGTTGTGAAATTTATGAATTGTAGATTTCCTAAATGTGAAAGTGTCAAAAAAAATGTAGGATGTGAAGAAAATTGGTTACACACAACAGTAAATGTTGGTTTGGGTAAAATGTGATTTCATTGCTCTATTACATTGCCACAAACAGTTGTTCTTCTGACTGATAAATAATTGGTACAATTAAAAATTGTCAGGAGCTTTACGGAGAGACCACCAAAATTTGTATATTGCTACAAAACACTTTGAAATTCAGGTTAGGCCACAGTTTTTATATTTTAGTTTTATGAAAATTTCAGACAATGATCATTGGTAGCAGGACGGGAAAAAAATCTCCATGGATCATTCCTTTTTTAGCTCACCTGACGTAAAGGGTCAGTGTGAGCTATTGCCATCACTTGGCGTCCGTCATCCGTTAAACTTTTCATATTTTCATCTTCTCTGAAACCATATAAGCAAATTCAACCAAACTCTACAGGAATGATGTATGGAAGGTCCTTTACAAAGATTGCTCATTTCGTTCCAATTCGACAAAAAAACATGGCCGCCAGCACGGAACTTAGGTTTAACATTGGACCCTATGGGAAAAATCATAATTTCATCTTCTACTCTGAAACGGCTTAAGCAAATTTAACCAAACTTTACAGGAATGATGTTCTAAAGGTCCTTAACAATGATTGCTCATTTTGTTCCAATCCGATAAAAAACATGGCCGCCAGCGTGCAACATAGTTTAACCTTGGACCCAATGGGAAAATTACATTTTCATCTTCTCTGAAACCATTGAAGCAAATTCAACCAAACTTTACAGGAATGATGTACTAAAGGTCCTTAACAAAGATAGCTCATTTTTGTTCCAATCCGATAAATAACATGGCCGCCAGCACTAACATAGTTTAACAATGGACCCTATGGGAAAATCACCTTTTCACCTTCTCCTCTGAAGCAAATTCAACCAAACTTAACAGGAATTATGTACTAAAGGTCCTTACCAAATATTGCTCATTTAGTTAAGATCCCATAGAAAATATGGCTTCCAGTATGGAACAAAGTTTTAACATTGGACCCTATGGGATAATCACATTTTTAGCTCACCTGACCCAAAGGGTCAGTGTGAGCTATTGCCATCACTTGGTGTCCGTCGTCCGTCCGTTAAACTTTTCACATTTTCATCTTCTCCTCTGAAACTACTGAAGCAAATTCAACAAAACTTGAGAGGAATGATGTATGGAAAGTCCTTTACAATAATTGCTCATTTCTTTCCGATCCTTCAAAAACACATGGCCTCCAGCGCGGAACTTAGGTTTAACATTGGACCCTATGGGAAAAATCACATTTTCATCTTCTGCTCTGAAACCACTGAAGCAAATTCAACAAAACTTAAGGTAGATAGACAGTAATATTCATATCCATGAGATTTTGCTGTAAGTCAGCTCAATTGAAGAACCAATCCTACTTATCCAAAATATATAATAAAAAGTATTGGTCACCATGCTTGTTTTTTCTAGAACTGAGATCAAAGTTTGCTCATTTTTAGCCATTTTTTCACTGAAGTTTACAAAGAATGCACAGGGAAAATAAGGAAAGGCAATTTTTAGCTTAACAGAAATGATCTTTTTATCCATGAGAATTTGATAAATTTTTGTGAACAGATAGTTTATGATGTAATTTATTGGTTACAATTAAAAAATGAATATGTCACCATGCTTTTAACGGAGATATTTTACAAAGTTTCCGGATGAAACATTATTTTCGGGAAAAGGGAGTTAATTCGCGGCAAAGTAAACGAAACATGACGTTTCACATTTGTCATTCAATTGTGACGTCACAAAGGAAAAGCCGTCAAATTACTGTTCCGGCCCGAAAATCATACCTACCCCGTACCCAACTCTTTATTTTTCTTATGCACTATTGCATTGCGCAGCGCAACAGTGTCTATCTACCTTAACAATGATTGCTCATTTTGTTCCAATCCGACAAAAAAACATGGCCTCCAGCATGGAACATGGTTTAACATTGCACCCTATTGGAAAATCACATTTTCATCTTCTGATCTGAAACGGCTGAAGCAAATTCAACCAAACTTTACAGGAATGATGCACTAAAGGTCCTTAACAATGATTGTTCATTTCCTTCTGATCTGAAGAAAAACATGGCCGCCAGCGCAGAACTTAGGTTTTACATTGGACCCTATGGGAAAAAAATCACGTTTTCATCTTCTGCTCTGCAACAGTTGAAGCAAATTCAACCAAACTTTACGGGAATGATGTATGGAAGGTCCTTAACAATGATTGCTTATTTGGTTCCGATCCGACAAAAAACATGGCCGCCAACACCAGACATGGTTTAACATTGGACCCTATGGGAAAAATCTTATTTTCATCTTCTGCTCTTAAATGGCTGAAGCAAACTCAACCAAACTTTACAGAAATGATGAATGGA
>MJUU01010916.1:21397-53212 GCA_002080025.1 Modiolus philippinarum
ACTATAATCATTCTTTTTAACAGATTCAGTCATGCATAAATTGTAGTTTACAGTCCGCATCCAAAGCATGCATTGTTGTTGTCATCCCAAATTGCATCATACATTCCGATATGGTTGCTAAGGGACATGTCAGTAAGGGGGAATGAACTTTAAAATATTCTATCTAACCAAGTCGCTCATGCGTAAAATGTAGGTCAGAGACAGCATCTGAAGCCTGCATTGTTGTTGTCATCCCAAAATGCATCATGCATACCAGTATGGTTGATGTGGGCCANGTTGTGCAGCATTGTCACACGTTGCACATGTCAGTAAACAGGAATGGACTATAATCATTCTTTTTAACAGATTCAGTCATGCATAAATTGTAGTTTACAGTCCGCATCCGAAGCATGCATTGTTGTTGTCATCCCAAATTGCATCATACATTCCGATATGGTTGCTAAGGGACATGTCAGTAAGGGGGAATGAACTTTAAATATTCTATCTAACCAAGTCGCTCATTCGTAAAATGTAGGTCAGAGACAGCATCTGAAGCCTGCATTGTTGTTGTCATCCCAAAATGCATCATNNCTAACCAAGTCGCTCATGCGTAAAATGTAGGTCAGAGACAGCATCTGAAGCATGCATTGTTGTTGTTATCCCAAAATGCATCATACATACCAATATGGTTGATGTGGGCCATGTCAGTAATTGGGAATGGACTTCAACCATTCTACCTAACCAGGTCTGTAGGTCAGAGACAGCATCTGAAGCATGCATTATTGTTGTCATCCCAAAATGCATCATACATACCAATATGGTTGATGTGGGCAATGTCAGTAAGTGGGAATAGACTTTAACCATTCTACTTAACCAGGTCGCTCATGCGTAAAATGTAGGTCAGAGACAGCATCCGAAGCATGCATTGTTGTTGTCATACCAAAATGCATCATACATACCAATATGGTTGATGTGGGCCATGCCAGTAAGCAGGAATGGACTTTAACCATTCTACCTAACCAAGTCGCTCATGCATAAAATGTAGGTCAATGACAGCATCCGAAGCATGCATTCCAGTCATCATCCCATAGTGCATCAGGCATACCAATATAGTTGATGTGGGGCATGTCAGTAAGCAGGAATGGACCTTAACCATTCTTCCTTAACCGGATGCGGACACCAACGCCGACGCTAGGGGTATCACATAAGCCCCCCTCACTTCGTGAGGTGAGCTAAAAAGGCGAATTTCGCGGATGTAATATAGCAAAGTGGAATATCAATAACGTCAGAATACACCTTTTTGGAAGGTGTGTATTGCATGTGTTTCACCTGAAAAAGACTTTCTTTAAAGATAACCGACAACTCAGAAACGTGTTCGTAAAAAAATTGAAGCTTACGAGGGGGTCCACTTTTCAGATATCAAGATATTTTATCAAGGTAAATATAACGCTTAAATTATGCAATACACATAACTAACAGAACGGAATACATGATGACCATGTTTGAAGTCGATTGCGAGTTGCTTTTAAAAAAAGAAAATGCAATGAGAAATGCACATTATGCAATATACCTAGAGCAAACTGATGGACGACCCTCTATTTCAAATAACACTTATGCAATACACATAAAACGTTTCTGCATTCAGGAGTTGTAACCAAATAATGAAATTTGTAAAGAAATGAACCAGCGGAACAGTAAAAACAAAAAAAATAAAAATTTAATCTTTAAAATATCTTTAACTAAAAAGACCCTGATTTGATATGCGTTTTTCAATTTTCAAACCATCCAACTTGTCCACTCAAATCCCATAAATAAAAGTTCATTTAGTAAATCAACTGAATGCAAACCATCAGTCAATTACAAAAACAGGATAACAGCAAACAAGTTCTTTTTGAAAATGAGATAAACAGAATACACAAATTTAACAGAATAAGTATTCCTTCTGATTTTTTTCCTATTTTTTTTTAGATTCACTATGACTTTTTATTTAGACCTAAAATAAGAAATTTTATTCATAATCGCGAAGGTTTTTTGCTTATGAAGTATTTTAAAATACTGGAAGATAATGTGTATTTTGAATTACATTGAAAACGAAAATATTTTTAACAAAAATAGCAGAAAAGCTTTATCCAATATACATATTTATTAAAGTTTATTACAAATAATTGTGATTTAATCATGTTTATAGAGATTAATTCAAATAAAGGGCTAGGCCGAGCGCAGCATGATACCACCGCAGCATGTCGACTACTGAAATTCGGACAAGTGTAAACTAAAATTAATACGGACACAGTAATTTGGTGGACACAATAAGGACCTTGTCACAGAAATTAACTGACACAAACTAGTGAAAATAAAAATTAGCTCTTTTAATCCCTTATTACTAGGATATTGTAAGAGCTAAGAAATTCTGTTGACGACCATCAAGAAAAATCCAAAGAAAAAACTCAGGTTGAAATCCAATGAAAAATAAAGATTTCACATATTTTGAAGTATTGCAATTTGGCCCCTTTGACCCATTATAGCTTGGAAACCAAAGAGCAATGCAAAATATACTGCCATATCACAGAAAGCTTAAAATGAGAACAATCCAAAGATAAAAATCCCACAAGATTTAATGAAAAATAAAGACTTCACATATTTCTAATGATTGCAATTTTGACCCCTTATAGCTCGGAAACGGTAAGAGCTACATCAAATCTGTTGACATACTGCTGAAAGCTTACATTGAGAGGAATCAAAAGAAAAAAATCCCATCAAAATCTGATGTAAAATAAAGATTTTATATATTTCTAAAAATTGCAATTTTGGCCCTTTTGACCCCTAATAGCTTGGAAACGGTAAGAGCTATGCCAAATCTGTTGACATACTACTTAAAGCCTACGGTGAGAGGAATATAAAGAAAAAAATCCCATTGAAATTGGATGAAAAATAAAAATTTTAGGTAATCGGCATGTTTTCAATTTTTGCCCCGTTGGGCCCCTAATAGATTGGAAAAGGAACAAGTTATCAAAAATCTAATGGTGCAGCGCTGTATTAATTTTTCATAAGGAATCCACTGCAAAAAACTACATCAAAATCGGACTAAAAATTAAAAAAAATAATTTTTGAGATTGGCCCCCTTTGGGCCCCATTTATCTCGTGAAAGGTACATGCCACACAAAATCCGTTGGCATACTACTGATTGGAAATTTCCTCAGGAAAACACTGAAAGAAACCCCATCAAAATCCGATAAATAATAAAGATTCTACAGTCAAATATGTTAAAACATCAAATTTAACCCTTTTTGGCCCCTTTTTTCAAAATGGGTGGGGCCTCAATGACCAAAACTAAGCCAAGCCTTCCTTTTGTGCCAAAGAACATTGTGTTAAAATTTCATAAGGATTGTTCAACATAAACTAAAGTTATTGACCAAAAACAAAAGTGTCTACAGACAACAACGACAACGACAATGACAACGACAATGACAACGACAGCGACAACGACAACGACAGCACTATACCATTATACGACCGCAAAAATTTTTGCGGTTGTATAAAAATGTAGCCAATATTACAAACCATCTTTATGTGTATTCCAATGTCGAAAAAAAAAAAACAAACTATACAATGCCAAAAAAAAACAACATTTATTTAATTTTTCATTTATTCTTGGGCAAAATCATTACCTGATACGTATTTCTATTTTCATTTTGGGTGTATCTCGGGAATACGGTACCTATAAATTCCACATTTTCAAAAGCATATTACTACCCATAAGTGTTAAATATCTGCCTTGAAACTTATTTGTTGCCATTCTGTTATCTTTCATCTTTTCAATGACTCTATTATCATGTTTCTTACTTGTTGAATAAACAGGTAATTAACAATTAAATTACCCAACCTGTGCGGTACCATTATATAATGAAGTAATTGAAAAAGCGCGAGTCAGGTCAAATCTGTCTACCTGTGTCGGATTTTGTGTTCCGAACGAAACAAGATGGCGGCCCCCACGATTTCAATTCTGAAAACATCTATACCCCCAGATGACGGAAGGGCTTTAATAACATTGTATCCCTAAACAAGCATAGAAACCAGTGTACCCTATATAACATGCACCCTAGATTTTCTTCAATTAAATTTTGGTTTCTATGCACAATTCACAAGGTTACAACATTAAATTGACAATTACAAATCAAACTTGTACAGCATATTTATGTCATTAATCAGAATCTGTCATGATTTTATTAACTAGTCATTTTCAATTTTGTATGGATTATGTAATAGTAAAGTGATATATATGCAAACATTACTGCAAATGTTACATCATTTTAACAAAATCAGTTTTTTTCGTTTTTTTCCTAACAGTGTTTCTACCATCATAAATTTTCAACCCGAATGTAACAGTTCGTAATATTTCTAATCAATAAAATTTAAACAATGAAAAGACAGACAAAAGATAGATCCATATGTTACCACAGGGAAGAATCTAGTTCTTTACAGTAAACTTAAAACTTTTATATTTCCTTTGGATACAAATCCACACTACATTTGTATATTAATTAAATAAGGAAATGAAATTAAATAATTATGAAAACCAGTATTACCAAATTAATCAATATATAATCACTTAACAAAGGTTCAGACTGATGTTAAAGTCTGACCATTTACGACTATAAGCTGGTCAAAATGTCCATAAATGATTTTATTGTCAAAATATTTATTTGTACTTTTATTGATGAAAATTTGTTGAATTCCCTTGTTATTTGAATAAAAGCCTTTTTGAAAAATAACAATAGCTGATTTTCAAAGTCGAAAAAGTGTGTATAATTTTAATTTTAAATTTAAAGTGAAATTAAATAGTTACAAAAAAGTGTGGGAGTGACTCATCCTTTACAATTCTTAAATCTCCATATAAAATAAAATATAAAATTCCCTATTTTTCATGAATAAACTTTTGAACTCACAGCTCCTTTCATAGTTTTCAAAACCTGTACAATCAATACTAGAAAATCTTCAAATACATGAGATCTTACAGCTGCAATATCTGCTTAACCAAGGTTAAGATCATAATACAACTTACAACTTTTGTAAAAAATATGTGATAGAAGTGATGTCATGATAAAAATATAGTCATTGGCTGCTAAATAGCCTTCAGATAACTAACTTATTATTATTAACATAATTATTTCCCTTATTTTATGCATGGAAGGAACTATGAATAGCTGATTTTCTGAAAACTGTACTTTTAATATTATGATGTTCATAATTAATTATACATCGGGAAAAAAATCTAGAGGAAGGAACTGACATAACACATACTTAAAATGTTTTTAATCAAGACAAATAACATTTTTTTTTCTCAAATTAGAAACACTGACATTTCTGAACTCAATAAGACTGGGAGTCATTGTTTAAAACAGTACTACATTTGTCATTAAGAATTAGTTTTTTTCCCTTTCAAAAAAAAAATTCAAACATACAAAAGTCTTGTGACAAAAGTACATGTCTTTTATTACAGGTATACAGACACACACTAGAAATTATACAATTCTTGGAACATTGAAGGCCAATAAATCCAAAATAGGAAGGAAACACACTGAGTCACATGCGGAAATAAATTTAAATTTAGAAACACATATGTATCTTATGAAGATCTTTATCTGGATATTCAGTTTAATATCCACTGTCTGATAACATCTACATAGTCACAACTCTGTTATCTTTATATAACATATTGTGATAAGTAAATATTTTCATATGATGTGGAAAAGTTGTCCTTGAAACTCATGTAAATGCATAATGTTTGTATCTAGGTATATATAAACTTTACAGTCTATAAGTGGGTATACCTTATAATGAGTCAAAGGGCCATGACTCTGAAAAAAGGTGCAGAAACCTATATTTTCCAAAAATTTACTGTCCAGGGGCCTTGACTCAATAGACATGCACAGAAACTTATATTTTTCTAAAATTAAGTAAGTCCAGGGGCCATAACTCTGTTCTTAATCATCTGAACATAATCAACTGTTCCTCATGTACATATAGTCTTTTACCAAATATCAAATCAATATGTTAATTAAGGCATTGCATATAAAATTTGCTGAAGCCAATGGACCTAAGAATGGATACCACAATATGTCCCCTCTTGAGATGGGCATAACAAGTTTTATCTGAATTACATGTACATTGAAATAAGACATTTATTGTTTAAAAAAAACATAAAATCAAAATCTAGAGTATAAAGTACATCTAACCACATCATATGTACAACATATCCTAAAGTTTGGTTGGTATGGAGGAGCTGAGCATTAAAAAATTGGTATTGACAAATGACCTATTTTCAACTCAGCGAACCTCTGAAATCAGTAACATCAAAATTAAGCATATGGTGCACACTTACTAGATCTAGTGAACAACATATTCTGAAAGCTTGGTTAATATCTGGCTTTCAGTTGGATTAAATGGCCTATTTTTAGTCCAGTGAAGTTGCAAAATGATATCAGAGGAAAACCAAGTTTGAAATTTTCCTTTAAAACTGATTTTAGAGTTTTGAAACAAGACCAAACATAACTAGGACAACAGCAGACAATACAGGACAATTGACACTGATCTTGATGTGTCAGTTCTGCTTACAGCCAGTGAAATGTAGGATGTAAATACAGCCGACCTTCTATGGCTCGAACACTCAAAGGACCAATGAATACAGTTCAAGTGAGAGGGGTGTTCGAGATATCGAGGTCGAACTATGTTTCAACTTTAACAAAAGGACCAGAAAAAAGGGTTCAAGATATCCATGGTGTTTGAGCTATTGCAGTTCGAGCCATCAAAGTTCAAATGTACTACATAAATAGATTTATTTTGTAGCTAGAGTTGTGATAAAACTTGTAAAAAGACATTCTGAAAATCTGTAAAGGTTCTGAGAATATTAGTACCAAGATATAAAGACAAATTGATAGACAGACAGGATGAAAACCAATATACAGTATCTGATAATTGTATTGAATAATACTTCTACCTTTTTTTGAACTTTTCTTCTTCTAGTTTTGCAGCAAAAAGTGAAATCAAACAATAGAATTGTATTCTAAATCAAAGACTAAATACAAAACGTACAAAGGTTGTTTTTTTTTTTATTCAAAACTACCCATGTTTTTTTTTAATTATAGCACTATTATAAAATGTCTCATTACATTTGTATATGTACACTTTTTCTCACATATGAGAAGATTCAGGCACTGAATTTGAGCAAAAAATTATTGAACATGAGTTGAGCATGTAATACATCATTGCAGGAATCGCCTATATCCCTACATTTTTTTTCAAAACACCAGCAATCTCTACCAAAAACATACATGTATCAATACTACATAATTATTACATGTAATGATGTAGCTATGGGATGGACATGTTCTTTTATGTGACATTACATAATGTAACTACTTGTATAACGTTCATCTACATTTGTACATCTACATTTGTCCATCTTGACTAGTTTGTTAATATTTCCATTCAGTTACTTATTGACTCTCATAAAAGACCTATTTTTTATTCAAATCATTTGACAGCCCTCCATTTAATTGAAGCATATGGGATAGACCAGGAATCTTTAACATTTGAATGACCTATATTTTAATGTTCAGTAAGGCACACAAGTTGTTGAAGTGATAGCTCAGAATTCCAGATAATTATTGTTTTAAACGCCTGAGCTGTATACATGTAACAATCTCATGAATATAAAGCACCATTTAAATTCAGATATTAGTAGGCAGTTCTCCACAAGCTCACACTTCAAACAAACGGTTCCAGTTCATAATACATGTATCTACCTGTCTATAACACATCATGAAATAAAAAGCTGCAATTTCAATCTGCAGTTCTTTGCTATCTAACGCCATTTAAACAGTCAGATTAAGTCTATCTATCATTTTGTAGTACTCCTCCAATCCATACCACATTAAACAATAATGCCATTTTAATATCTGTGTACACTTCTCTGCTAGCTCACACAACTTTGTTAAAAAATAAATGGTTAAGCCTTTCAAAATCAATCTGCAGTTCTCTGCCAGTCCACAACACACAACATCATCATTAAATAATGTTCTGATGTGGGTGTTATCTCGGGCGTTAATCTAAGAACATGTTCTCGTAGTTCTTCTACATGTCTGAGAACACTGTCCTTCTCTTGTTCTGTTAACTGATGGATGAAATCGTCTCTCTTCATGTATGCTCTTCGTCTCAATGAAGCAGAAGACTGATCTGAAATAGATAGCAAAACAATAAGTTTCGTGTTATTAATAAAAGATAACAGTAGGATTTAGTAAAAATCTTATTTTACCTGCAGTGTGATAACCTAATGCCAGAAAAATTTTACAGAGGACATTGACCGAAGTTCATTTGGATCCAGCTGGCCTTGTGGTTTCACAGATGGTCTTTGAATTAAAAGTTAATTTGGATGGAACAACAAGTGGCGGCAAAATCTTCTTTTAACTATAGCCAGGAAAGCTAAAAGATGGTCAAACTTGTACAAGTTCACCTGTTCAATTTTTCACATAACTGTTCTTCTGGCCAGAAAAACCATAAAAATTGTTCAATTTTTGCAAGACTTATCTCCTGACCAAAACATAAAAATTAGGGCAAGTTTAGACAACATACCTGAAAAACATAAAAATCTAAACATGCCATGGATATCTCATGAAACTCATGCAGTTAATATGTCCAATACACAATGAAAGACTGGCAAATGCCAGTAACCTCTTATTAATCTCCATGTCTACGAAGCCATGAACAAGACATGGTTGTGCCAACAGTACATACACTAACAGGCCCATCAACAGTCAAGCTAAAACTTCAATGACAAAGCCTACACAAATGTACTTTAATAAACCCATTAAAATCTGAATAAAAATGATAGATTTTGGCCACTTTAACTAGGCCTTGAAACTGAGAAATGGTATCAGGTTTCAGAAATCTGATAACTGGGCAACATGCTTGTATAAAATGAGTCTACTAAAAAAAATGATTAATTAAAACATGAGCTGTTGCCGAATGGCAGCCAGATATATACCACCCATTCATTGTACCCTGAATCAATATGGTAAATGCACATTTCACTGGGTGTGGACACAGTACAAGGTGTGGACATAATACGAGTATGGACTTAATTACATAATCCTAAAAAAATAACTTCTACAAGAGTTCCCATAAAAATATTGTCAAAATCAGAAAATAAAATTACCCAGTTGAAGTCAAATTATCTCCCCATTGGCTTCCCTCAAAAGTTATATTCCTTCAAGCACATCTCAATATACATGTAGTGTCCTTCCTTTGTGCAAAGTTTCATCAAAATTCTTCAAGTGGTTAAAGTGGAGTTGTGCTTATGTGGTACATGTATTCTGTGCAAACGGAATCAAGGAAAAATCTAAGTCAAATTATCTCCCCTTACTGGCTTTCAACAATTATTATATTCCTTCATACACATTTCCATAATGTGTCCTTCCTTTGTGTAAAGTTTCATTAAAATCCTTCATGTGGTTTATGAGGAGTTGTGCTTACAAAGTATTCTGTACAGACGGAATAAATGAATAATCTTATAAATTATCTCCCTTTTCTGGCTTCAGACAGTAATTATAATCCTTCATACACATTTCCATATAGTGTCCTTCCTTTATGTAAAGTTTCACCAAAATCCTTCAAGTGGTTTAAGAGGAGTTACGCTTGCGAGGTACATGTATTCTGTGCAGACCGAATCAATGAAACCTCAAATTCAAATTATCTCCCCTTCCTAGTTTCAGACAATAATTATATTCCTTCATGAACATCTCCATATCGTGTCCTTCCTTTGTGTAAAGTTTTATCAAAATCCTTCCAGTAGTTCAAGAGGAATTGTGCTTACAAGAAGTGTGGGCGGACGGACAGACAGACAGACAGGGCGATTCCTATATACCCCCAATCTTTGTTTACGGGGCTATAAAAAAAAATCTATAAACATGATAAAAGTTTTCATGTTTCTGATAAACAGTAACCTTAATTTGCCAGGCAAGCTTAAAAATTTGAGGTTGTTCAACATTATTGATCCGTATCTTTTGTCTCCTTTTTTTATATAAATAATTAAATCTTCTTAAATCTCAACTTTCATGATGTACAAAATAAATCAATTACATCAATTGAAATAATACACTTTAACAGTCTCACATCTATTCAGATTTTTAATATCTGGTTTAACTATTAATATTTAATATATGCGTAATTTTGTGGTAAATGTTCAAAATATTTTGATACATGCATATGTACACAATTCGTCACTTGAATAATCAACTTCAAGGTATGAAACACAATGAAAATGAGGTACATGTACTTTTAAAAAATGAGACTTAAAGCTGAGAAACAATTAACATGATTAAGACCCACCCCCAAAAAATCTATTTAAAATTTGGATCAAAGGAAAATTGGTCCACATGCTACTGAGAGCTAACAAAGCAGTTGGAAAGGACAGCTAAATGGTGTAATCCACTGGCCCATTGGTTAAGTTGTTTGTTTCTCACTGATAATACATGTACGCCCTCTACATGTACATGTAAAACTACAATTGCAAGCTACATAGTATTCGAGGTCAGAACTGTTACCATAGTCTGTTACTTAAATTTAAATCTGAGTCAGTCAACATGGTCATGCATGAAATGTAGATAAAAGCGACCTTATTTTAATCAGGAGACTCAAAACTATCCAATTCCAAGCTGCATCTACCAGCTCTATTGTCAATAAATGAACAGCAAACAAATGTTTGGCCTGTTTTCTTTTCTGTATGTACATGTGACCTTGACCTTTGTGGTGGCATCCTTGAACCTAAGCAGTTTTTTGTCTGTGTAAATTCCTATCAAATGCGCCTTAGAGGCATTAAGAAATGCCCCAGAAAACCAATTTTCAGCAAACTTTTCTACTGCTGTAATTATAATTAGTACACATGGCTTTTATCTTTGACCTTTTGACCAAAATATCAAAAGGTTTTTTTCCTTAAATGCCTCTGAAGCTTTCATCTGTGTAAATTACATTTAAATTTAAACCCAAAGATGCATTTCAAAGTTATGCAAAGGAAACCAACTTTAAACAAAAAAAAAATTTCAACTATGAAAAGCACATACATGCGACCTTAACCTTTGACCATGCTGACCTACATGTCCATGTACTGATGAAAAACAAAACTAAACAAGTGTGGATCGTATTGCGAGGCAATACAAAGTCCTCTACTGGTAGAACAAGGCTTTATTACACTAGAAAAAATGGTAAAATATGTTTTCCAAGGCCCATAACTCCTTCAAAAATCAATGGACCAGAACCAAACTTAAACTTGATCTGTAACTCATTAACGTAGACTCACATACAAAATATCAGATCAATACCTGCAACGGTTTAGAATAAAAAAAAACTGAAAACTGATGCTGGACTGACAGACCGACAGACGGACAGAGCGCAAACCTAAACTCCCCTTCGGCTATCGCCGGTAGGGGACTAACAAAACAATTGGTGTTTCACCTTCCTCCAGAGCTTGCATCCACTTAAGTTTAAATCAAATCCATATATGCATTCTGGAGTAATTGAAGAACATAATATTCACCCTAGATTTTTCATTTCTATAAGTACATGTGACCTTGAAATTTGACCTACATGCACATGTACTTACCCATTAGCTGAATCTTTCAAGTACATGAAGTAGTTATGTTTCAATCAAATCCATAAACAAGAGCTGTCGCCGAATGGCAGCCAGATTTACCCCCCGCTAACTGAACCCTGAATCAATATGGTAAGTGCAAATTTAGGTGGATGTGGACACAGTACAAGTGTGGATACAATATGAGTATAGACACAATGATATAATCCTCCACAAAGAACATTTCTGTTGAAATCAGACAAAAAAAAAATCCACCATTTTTTGGCTCTGACATTTTTTTTTTAAATCATAAGCTTTACAGAAATTTCTCTCCAACACTTTGAATAAACTTTTCACAAGAATTACAATGAAAAACATTTTTCTCTCCAACACCTTTATTATTTCTTTTGAAAATTGTCTAAGTCCAAAAAATCATTGAAAGAATCAAAGAAAATCTAAAAATCAAATTATCTCCCCTTCCTGGTTAAAGACAACAATCATATTCCTTCATGCACATCTTCATATAGTGCCCTTCCCTTGTGTAAAGTTTCATTAAAATCCTTTAAGTGATTTAAGAGGAGTTGCGCTTACGAGGTTATCTGAGCAAATGGAATCAATGACTAGAGGCTCAGAGACTGAGCCTGTATCGCTCACCTGGCAAAATGCTTTTACGACAAACATGACTAAAAAAGATGTTTTCTTACCAATGGGGTCAAAGGTTTAGCTATGTTCTTCATTAGCACCCATGTTTTTTTGTCTGATCCTATTGAAATGAATAATTTTTGCAAAGGACCTTCTATACATTTCAGAAATGATGACTATAAAGATGGTTATCTCATTCCTGGCACCAATGTTAAACTATATTCTGCACTGGAGGCCATCTTTTTTGTCAGATCCAAGTACCTTCCATACATAATTACTGTAAAGATTGGTTGAATTTGCTTCAGTAGCGTCAGAGGAGATAGCAAATAGATGCTTTTCCCATAGGGTCCCATGTTAGACTATGTTCTGCGCTGGTAGCCATGTTTTTAAGGGAATCGGAAAAATTTCGCCAATCTACATAAGAGACCTTCCATACATCATTCCTGTAAAGTTTGGTTCCATTTGCTTCAGTAACTTCAGAGGAGATAGCAAATATTTGCTTTTCCCATAGGGTCCCATGTTAAACTATCGAAAAAATTTTGGCAAACTAAGAAGAGGACCTTCCATACATCATTCCTATTAAGTTTGGTTCCATTTGCTTCAGTAACTTCAGAGAAGATAGCAAATATTTGCTTTTCCCTTAGGGTCCCATGTAAAACTATGTTCTGCGCTAGCGGCCATGTTTTTTCACGGATCGAAAAAATTTCGGCAAACTAAGTAAAGGACCTTCCATACATCATTCCTGTAAAGTTTGGTTCAAATTGGTCCAGTGGTTTCTGAGGAGATAGCAAAAATGTGAAAAGTTTACGGACGGACGACGGACGCCAAGTGATGGCAAAAGCTCACGTGGCCTTTGGCCAGGTGAGCTAAAAAATCAAAAGTCGAACTATCTCTCCTTCCTGTTAAAACAATAATTATATTCCTTTATGCACATCTCCATACAGTGCCCTTCCTTTGTGTAAAGTTTCATTAAAATCCTTCAAGTGGTTCATAAGGAGTTGCGCTTACCAGGTTATCTATGCCGATGTAATCAATGAAACGTCAAAGTTGAATTATCTCCCCTTCCTGTTTTCAGTCAACAATTATATTTCTTTGTGCACATCTCCATATAGTGTCCTTCCCTTGTGGAAAGTTTCATAAATATCCTTCAAGTGGTTTAAGAGGAGTTGCGATTACAAGGTTTTCTGTGCAGATGGATTCAATGAAAAGTCAAAGTCAAATTATCTCCCCTTCCTGGTTTCAGACAATAATTATATTCCTTTATGCACATCTTCATATAGTATCCTTCCATTGTGAAAAGTTTCATTAAAATCCTTTAGGTGGTTTAAGAGGAGTTGCGCTTACGAGGTTATCTAAGCAGATGGAATCAGTGAAAAGTCAAAGTCGTATTATCTCCCCTTCCTGGTTTCGGACAATAACTATATTCCTTTATGCACATCTCCAATCAATGAAAAGTCAAAGTCTAATTATCTCCCCTTCCTGGTTTCAGACAATAATTATATTCCTTTATGCACATCTTCATATAGTATCCTTCCATTGTGAAAAGTTTCATTAAAATCCTTTAGGTGGTTTAAGAGGAGTTGCGCTTACGAGGTTATCTAAGCAGATGGAATCAGTGAAAAGTCAAAGTCGAATTATCTCCCCTTCCTGGTTTCGGGCAATAATCATATTCCTTCATGCACATGTCCATATAGTGTCCTTCCTTTGTGTCAAGTTTCATCAATATCCTTCATGTGGTTTAGGAGGAGTTGTGCTTACAAGAAGTGTGGACAGACGGACAGACGGACAGACAGACGGACGGACAGACAGACAGGGTGATTCCTATATACCCCCTAAACTTCGTTCGCGGGGGGTATAATTAACATGCATTCTGACGTTATGCTTCAGAAATTTAAACCAATTTTGGGCAAAATTTTTTCTATTTTTCATGTTTTTTGGATCTCAAAATATATATATATTGAAATTTGGAATCTATTCAAATTGCAAAATCTGACACTCTGAGGACCATTTGCTTTTTTTTCAGGGGGGAGGTGGAAGCTGCTTTGTACATTTCGGAAATACAAATGTAATTTAATTTTGATTAGAAGAAGAAATTTTTTTGTTGCAAATACAAAATCACATGGCCTTTGAGTCAAGTAAGCTAAAATGACAAATGAATGATAGTAATTACCTTGATTACACTGTACATAGCACTGAAGTACTTCAAATAACAACATTAGGAGCTCTTCTACATATATAGCTGGATATCCCGCTGTACTCTCGTTAGGATTGTCTTCAGCTTCATCATCTGATTGTGGTGTGGTAGGAGGAGTTAATATGTTTATCGGAGGTAATGCATTAAAAAAGCAACTAAATATTTCCTGTAGTTTTTTGGGAAATTCGTAACATGGCACTGTGTATTCGCACTGACTTTCTAGCACTGAAGTAACAAGTTTATACCTTAATAAATTTGACTCCATAGTATGGACAAGTAACTTCTTATGGTCAATACTAGGTAAATAGATATATGATTTTGTCAGCTCTGATGCAATAGCTTTAGCGGCAGCACTTGTATTTGAACTAACCTCAATACTGATATGTAGAAGTTTTTGTAACAAAGGTAAAATTTCTGGTATCTCGTTATTAAATGTTTGTTCATTCGTTAAACAATACACAATATAATTAACAAGTTCCTTGACATTATTGAACGAACAATCATAAGATAAAGCTTTATATCCTGCCGTCTGTCTCATTACTGTGAGATCACTGATGTTCTTTGTAATCATTTCATCTTCAAAACATAAAATTATTAACTGCAGAATGTACACCGTTTTCCGCACTAATACAGAATTTTGGTTACTGAAGCTCTGTCCAAAATTAAGATGTTCAAGAGTATCTTGCAAAACTTTAAAGTCAATTCGGATAATATCAGGATACTTTTCATACACTGCCATCAAACAGTCGTAAGCCTCTTTCATTAATTCTTCTGATTTCCCATTCACAATTCCTTCAAATATTATACGTTGTATAAGTTCTGGTGGAGGCTTACTTTTTCTTGAGAAGTCAACAACAAATTTCATGCCATGACGCATAAAGCCTGAATTTTGTTCCTCTTCCCAGCACCCCTCTACAGTGTTGATATGAACCTGAGAAAAAGCTCCTATCAGCTTATCTACTTCCTGGTCAAATTTAACACTAGATATGTTTGTTTTATGTCTCTGCCAAAAACATTTTTTAACATTTTCTTTTTTAATACTGAAATACGAAGTAATATGTCCCTGACATTGGCCTTCCTGTGATTTTCTTCTAACTTTTCTCATTTTAGATTTTTGACGAATCCTTTTGGGTTGAGGTGGTTCAAAATCAGAGTCCTCATTGTCAGAATCATTTCGCAATGAATCCATAAAGTGTCTGTTTTTCGAACCTGAATATGACAAAACATCACTAGAAGTCTGACTGTCACAAGTTGACTGTTCTGTCTGTTTCTCTTTGTTTTTAATTTGAACAACACTTTTGAAATTTACTTTATTTAATAAGTTTGTTAATTTGTCTTGGCTTTCTTTATCAAACATTTTTTTCTTTATTGTTTCAGTTTGTACTTCAGTTTTAATCATTTCTTTTGATTCGTCATGTAAATCATACACACTACTCAAATGTTCTTTTGTATCGTTCTGACATTCTGGGACTGGTGAACCAGATATTTTCCTCCGCTTGTATTTTGGTGAAAGTTGACAATTCTCATCTGTATCTTCCATATAAGAATCTGATTCAACGATCTGTACTCTAACAATTGTTACATCATCGTCATCTGTACTGGTTGAATAATTTCTTAAACGGCGGATGATGTCTTCCTCTGTATCAGTCTCTTGTGATTTTTGTTCTGATTTTGATTCGTCATCTGATATGCAAATAACTTCTGAATAATCATCAAGGTCAGGTAACTCCTCATTATCAGACTCACTGCTACTATCGATTGTTTGAACAGTCTCTATGTCTAGTCTTGGCATCTTTGGAGAAGACATGGCTCTTTCTTTAAGTTTTTCAGTTTTCATCTGTGACCATGTCTTTTGTTTGAGTTTCAAAGGTTTGACCGGCTTTACAGTATGGCTACCCATATTTTTCCTCTGAAATTACAAAACATACACATATGAGATTTTTTTAAGCAAAACAAATTGGAATCCCTATTTTGCTTAGCATAACCCATTTTTGCATGTGTGCTGCATGAATGTCAATTTCTTTAAAAATCAAAGCTCTATAAGAGCTGAAAGTGTTCGTATGTGTTGAAGTTTAAGGTGTCTCAGTGGTATTATTCCGCCATTTTTTTTTAATACTTTTTCAATTAGGTATTTTTTGTAATTATTAACAAGGACCCCATTGGAAATAAGACTTTTTAACCTTATTGGTTATCCTATGTGTTCAATATTACAATATATATACTTTTGAAACTACCTGTATTCATTGCTTAACATTGTTTTATGTGTACATGATATGACTGTATGCACTTGCCTGAATAAATATTATTATTATCATATTGATATCACTATAAAGAAATTATCTTCATGGGGGTTTTCATGCGCAACCCTCCTTTTCAGTCGTGTGAGATTTCGAGGCGTTTTGCGCTAAGTTTTTTTGTCTAATACTTGATGCTCTTTTTTTATCAAATACAAACATCTAGGTGTTATAGAAGACTTGACTTTTTATTGAGGGAGGCAAGACATTCCTCTTATATTGTGTTTTGGGCATTTCAGCTGGTTCTTAAATATTTTTGGTCAAATAAATCAGTTGTGAACTGTTTTTGGACCATTTGGTGTTTTAAGTTCTGTTAAATTTTAACTTAGTTTTAACTGTAAAAGGGAAACAAAAAGCAGTGCTTGCTATTCATCATTATGTTGCTGTTATTTGAATTTACAGTTGACTGTTTTGGGGGAAATTAAAAGATTGTAAGTATGTTAATGAAACCACTCTCTCCTTTATTAGTTGCCGATGTACATTTACTGCATTTCTCCTTTTATTTCATTCTTCTATAAATAAAGCAAGCATTACATTTTTTAAATATTTTTGCCTTTTCTGATTCAGTCAAAAGAGTGGTGTTCTGGGATTTTGAGTGACCTTTCGTGCATTACAGTACCAATATGTTTGTTAACGTCATTAAGGCTACTCAGATCAACTATGCAAACTCTGCAGAACGTGGAACTTGCAACGACCTAGTCACTCGCATAGCCATCATGTGGTGCTTGCAGCTCGTTGTATCAGGGATTATGAACCCCGATTCATAAATCAAGAACTGTTCACTATGATTGCCGGTGGTCCATCCAGTTACATAACTTTATTTACGTCGCGCCGAAGCCTTAAAATCAACAAAAAAGTCAACCAAACTCGTCATATTTACGATTATTTACATGTCGGATCCAATCAGATGTTTTTCACGCGAATACCGCGTGAGATCAATGTAAACCCGATTCTGATTGGCTAATATCGAGAAAATGGTTAACTCCCTTTCGAAAATATGGATTATCTCCCTTCAGCCAAAATCGTGTAAACAAACATTTTTTCGTGTGAATTTCTTCAAAATCGTGTTTTATGCCAAATTTTTGATTCACGGTCAAGACAGAAGGTTAAAATCGTGTAGATCACGCCAAAATCGTGAAAGTTGGCAGGTATGTGCAACAACTTTCATAAAGAAACCATTTTGACATCTTCGATATTTATTTTAATTTTTAATATTCCTACGCGTGAAACAAATAGGCCCTTTTTTCGTTTTAATAATGTACTCGATAATCGTTTAATTTCTCAATGCTGGAATTTTAATAAGTTTAATAAAAGCGAAGTAGTAATTGAAATTGGTTTGGGTGTATTATAAACGTCTCGTACTGTATACTCAAGCCTATTCGACACCTCCTTTTTAGTTTCAATCCGCCATCACTTTAAAGCCTTTAAGCACCTCGATTCCCACTTTAGCTGTGTTCAAACATTTTTACTATTTCAGGACAATAGTATGTAACGTTCTACCAGATTATTCAGTAATTTTACTGTATTATTTACAATTTTATAAGGAGATTTTTAACCTGTTTAAAAGTTTCCCGCCCTGCAACATCTATTTTTATCCAATTCAAGCTGGACCGATAGCTAGAGTGTTCATGACGAACACTAAAAAAACAACACCAGAGAAAAAATTGACAAATAATTATTATTAAGGTAGTATGGGAGTTATAAAATTTTGCAGCATTATTGCGCATGTGACAAAAAATGGAATTAACTATGAGAATGCTCCCAAAACGATCTTCATTGTCTTATTAAAGTTCAATTTGGTCAAATATGAAACTTTTATTGCATAATCATGCAGAATATTGAACATTTTCAGCAAACTCCTAATCTATTAAGGGGAGATAATTTGTATAGAAATGATAAGAAAAAAAATCAGATTATCGTGATTTATTCAAAAATAAGTTCAGTGACCCCCATTTTTTTTCTTGGAAATCGACGTACAGTATATTAGCCAATAATTTACCAAATTCCTAAAATATTCTACATGAGGTACTAGGTTCGATTTAAGCACTCTCCTGCTTGCCAATGGAAATTAAAATCTGAGAAGGGTTAGTTAAATTTGATGGCTAATTATATAAATAGGTAAACAGGAAGTAGTATCTTGATACATTTGCAGGTCTGATATAGGCATTCTACAGTATGGCAAGACTAAACAAAGCTTGTGACAAAATTTCAAGACTGTATCATTTACCACTTCAGGGAAAGCTAAAAGTTGTAACATACAAACAGCCTGATGGAATGACAGGTAAGGGTAAAACAGTACACCCCTTCAGGAGTACTGGTATAAAATTCTGTGTACTTGCTGTAACAGCAGAGATAGTGAAATGTTCATTGGTCTGTCCATGCTGTCAGTCATAGGACTGGCAATTTTAGTTTTTCTGTAAGTGCAACAATATTTTTGTAAGACCAATATGAGAAAACCAATAATGAGTTTTTACGTGAAGTCTGTACAAATCTTAGGAAACTATTAACAGCCATAGATCATGATAAAAATGTACATAAAATTAATTAAGTTCATGTATTACATAACTTGAAAATCAAACAATTACATGTAATTTTTTTTCTTGTTTTTAACTTATTTCTAGGAAATTAAGTGTTAAGCAATTTTTCTGAGAAAATTAAAACATTTTTTGTTTGTAAATAAAAACGAATGACTTAATAATATTAAAATAATGTTACCTTTACTTATAATAAACAATTTTGAATTCTATGTGATACTAAGATGTATTCCACCAATTTATAATATGAAAGATATATTTTTCAGCATTCAAACTAGACGGACTTTATATATAGCACTGATTAGTTTAAACAAACATTTTTATGTCATTAATTTGTCACAGATACTTGACAAGATTAAACCCACAGTAATTAAATTCTTACAATAAAAGAAAACAATATAGATTAATTTTGGAGATTCCTGGTAATCCTTACAACTAGTGTGTTAATTAGGCTTATTGTTGAAAATCAAAAGATCAATTAAGTTCTAAAAGTATTGGTCATGACACAATCTACCAAAAAATGTTAATCAGTCTAACACATAAGCTGTTGTATTGTTTTGCCCTTGGTATGTATTTTTACATGAATGCTTTTGACATTGTGTTTTTTTATTAGTACATGTGCTACCTAAACATAATATTTTGTTCGAACTTGTTGGAGGACATGATCTACAAATATAACACTTGATTTACATAAAAGAAACAGCCAAAAATTTTTAATTTTATCAATAACAGTACATTGAAGATAAGAAAGTGGCCATCCCAATTGGCTACCAGAATTCTATCATTTAGTATTAGACACATAGTACTGGGCTAGTGGAATATACTTACTGGGCTATTAACTGCTATTTGTTAGGTGCCCATGCCCACTTGACCATTTAGACTCTGACATGAAGGTGCAACATTGATATTTGTTGCACTTTGTGAGATGAAAGAGAATGATACAAATTTGCAACTTCCATGGGCAAATTAGAAATATAATTGACATACCCATAGACAGTAAGCAGTTGTGGGGTTTGACTAAAGATTACAGGTGTATATGTTTGACAGCTTCAGTGGGGGCTTGGAATTTAGGCATAACAAGAGCTGTCGCCGAAGGCAGCCAAATATACCCCCCGCTCATTGAACCCTGAATCGATATGGTCAGTGCAAAATTAAGTTGGTGTGGACACAATACAGGTGTGGACACAGTACAAGTGTGGACACAATACAAGTATGGACACAGTGATATAATCTTCAAGAAAGAAATTTTCACAAGGGTTCCAATGAAAACACTCTGTCTAAATCAGACAAATATAAAATTCCCCCTTTTTTCAGCCTATTTGACATTTTACACATCTACATATAGTGTTCTTCCTTTGTGTAAAGTTTCATAAAAATCCTTCAAGTGGTTTAAGAGGAGTTGTGCTTACGAGGTAACCCATATATAGGGAATCAACGCAAAGTCAAAGTCGAATTATCTCCCCTTCCTGGTTTCGGACAATAATTATATTCCTTCATGCACATCTCCATATACAGTACAGAAAGAGTGGTACATGACAAATCACCGTGATAGACATGTCCCACTCTGAGAGTGATACTGAATAACTTTTTATCTTTAAGAGATATCTCAATTATTTTTTCTGCATTTTAAGTGGTATAATACACCACTCTTAATACAAAAGAGAGTAGTAAATGATCTAAAATAGGAAAAAGATATTTAGATCCACTCTCAGAGTGGGACATGTCTATCACAGNTCAAAGTCGAATTATCTCCCCTTCCTGGTTTCGGACAATAATTATATTCCTTCATGCACATCTCCATATAGTGTCCTTCCTTTGTGTAAAGTTTCATCAAAATCCTTCAAGTGGTTTAAGAGGAGTTGAGCTTATGAGAAGTGTGGACAGACGGACGGACAGACGGACAGACAGACAGACAGACAGACAGGGTGATTCCTATATACCCCCCAAACTTTGTTTGCTTGGGGTATAAATACAGCAGTGAGTACACTAGATGACTGTTAGAAAATCATTTGGAATGACTCTGAATCGGGGGTAGAAACAGCAGTGAGTACACTAGATGAGTGTCAGAAATTTATTTGGAATGGCTCTGAATGGGGGGTAGATACAGCAGTGAGTACACTTGATGACTGTCAGAAATTCATTTGAAATGACTCTGAATTGGGGGTAGATACAGCAGTGAGTACACTTGATGTCAGAAATTCATTTTGAATGGCTCTGATTTGGGGGTAGATACAGCAGTGAGTATATACTTGATGACTGTCAGAAATTCATGGCTCTGATTCGGGGTAGATAAAGCAGTGAGTACACTTGATGATGATGACTGTCGTAATTCATTTGGAATGGCTTTGATTTGGGGGTAGATACAGCAGTGAGTACACTTGATGACTGTCAGAAATTCATTTGGAATGGCTTTGATTTGTGGTAGATACAGCAGTGAGTACACTTGATGACTGTCAGAAATTCATTTGGAATGGCTCTGAGTTGGGGATAGATACAGCAGTGGGTATATACTTGACGACTGTTAGAAATTCATTTGGAATGGCTCTGATTTGGGGGTAGATAAAGTAGTGCATACACTTAACAACTATCAGAAATTTTGAAGTCAATCATCATAAAAAAGATAAAATGTAAAGAAATAAAATTTAGCTATATGTATATCATCAGTGTTTTTGTGCACCTTTTTGGGACTGGGTCCAGGTCCCTTTAAATTGGGAAAATTTTCTGTATTTTGGAAAATACAAAAATGCATTATCTTGGTATTCTATGTTTTTCTTTATACGTGCAATCAATTAATCTAATTCCATTATTATAGAGAGTATTCCAAACATTGTAAACATTGTAAAAACAGCAAATTCAAACAATTACCTTGGTTATTTTAACTAGATTGGGAAAATTGGTCATGTTTTTGGGAAAATATGAGAATATTTCCCATTGGGACTGGGTCCTATAAATTGACCCAAATTTGATAGAAAAAAAAAACCCACTGATCATGTATTTGTTTTCCACTGTAGAAAACTAAATTTATAAAATAGGAATTATTATTATTTTCAATTATTTTCTGGGGTGTAGATATGACCAAAAATATAAATTTTGAACAATGGTCCATACCAACACACAAGAATACCCTAAATAACAATGAAAACAATAAAATCGAAATGAACAGGTGAAAATACACGATAATTCATAAGAAAATAACAAAATAACCATTCAAAACTGCATAATTTGGGTTTTGTATGAGAAAACATTCACTTACACAGTAATCATATCGGGTATTATCTTGGGAACTGTGAAAAAGTATAATGATAATGTCCGCAAATTAAAAAAAAATGTATGATATACATTTTGCAACAATTATTTCATCTTATATCTATGTTCTTTCGTGTATGAAGGAGAGGATTTGCATAGGCCAAAATTAAAATATTGTTTGTTTCCCCTTACCCTACCATCCCCAAGAAAATACCCCTACTGAAATAAATTTATTGGCTTTTCGGAAAAATTTTTTTACTGATATTTGGATATATTAAAAACAATAATTTCTAACTTCTTTTCATTAAAAATTAAACAAAAAATTACCTGTACCTACCTACTCAACATAATTAGGTAGGGTCGGGTAAGGGGAAACAAACATTTTTGTTAATTATGGCCTAGGCATTGCCTGCTATCCAATCCATTTGTTTGTGCAATACAATTTTTGAATGAATAAATAAAATTATTTTATGCTATTAACTGAATTAAAATATATTTCTTTTGAACATGATTACCAATAATAACTAATAACTTAACCATTTAATGCATATTACATGTGTGCCTAAATGGATATTACATGTGTGCCAAGTACGTCAATTTGAAACATAAATGTACCATATTTAGAGTCAGCGAAAATCGTCGGTCCTGTCGGTCCTGACCGCCAAAAAATGGCTAGGTCCGGCAAATTTATTGTTTGTGACGGTCCTGATGAGCGGCAAAATAAAAAGGCCATTGCAGGCTATTTTTCACTTGTCGGTTTTTAGATGTATCATTCGGTACTGGTTTCCATATTTTAAATGACAAGCCAGTTGAAATAATATGGCCGAACAGTTACTTATCGTGTTTGCAAACACCAGGGAAGCGTCTGGTGGCTGCAAAGGAACATACCGAGGAATTAAAATGTCTTAAAGATTCGAATCATAAAGGGAAAAAGACGCGAAGGGTATTTCTCGAACAAATGACAATGTGGGAGGGAATGGATACTCGCGGTACGATATATGAAACACAACTGATGTTACGTTTGTTATTTACCCTTTTTAACTTCCGCAACGCCTGCCATTGTAAATTTGAAAAATGAAACCTAATTTAACTGTTAACAACAAATTAAGACTTAGTTCTACTTGCCAATTGAAGTGTCAATGATGCTCGCACCACGGGCCTCGCCATCTTCCCTAGTTGGCTACCCATAACAAGAAACTTGTGTCAGTGTAAGTGCCACCTAAATTTTGTAGCAAACCAAGAACCCAAAAGACCCCTGCCTACATTTCTCATCAATTATCAAAAAGACATATTTTCAGGTTAACAAATTCACAAAATTTTGATGATTGATGAGTGTATTGTAACGTCCAGTGAGCAATATATCAGGAAGTGAACAATTTAATAAATTCAAAAAGTATAAGACAAAGAAGAAAGAAATAAAGGTGGATGGGGACAACCATGGCTACTAGTTTTGATTGTCACTGGAAAAGAGAGGAGAAAAGGGTAGGGGCAGGAAATTTAGGTTTCTACATGACTCGTAGTGAGTGAAAAATTATATAGAAGAGGTCTTTATACTGCATGGAGATTGGAATTTCTCCACACAGTTTGGTTTGTGGTCAGCCTTTCCATATTATGACCTGACTACCCATCATAGAATGGGCATTCCCCTATCCACCACCTGCATGGTGACGAGCGAAATTTTGTAGGACCGGCAAAACTTTTGTAGGACTGACAGAAAATCTGAACTTGCCAGTCCCATGACCGGCAGACCACAAAGACTTTTCACGAACTCTGCATATTATCTTATCTGGACATCAGGGCACTTTACCTGTGGAGGCAGCGAAAAGTTCACATTTCACTTTATATCTAGTTAACCTCAACATTGATTTCCAAGATATTTAAAAGATAAAAAAAAGATATTTAACATTGTTTAAATGAAACTCGGAATATGCATTTGAAACATCAATATAAACGTCATATCCGAATTTCAACATCATAGTTACAATTTATTATAATACCTAATGTATTGCAATTTAAAATATTGATTTTTTACATAGATTATATCTTTAGAAATTGATCGCATCACCGCCTATATTGGGGGTGTAAGATTGAAATTGACTGATGTGATTGATCAATTCAGTCTAGAGATGTCACACCCAATAAGAGAATATTATGCACTTTATATGAGCAACACAATAAAAAATATGTGCAAGTATAAACTTTTAATGGTGCATACTTGAAAATTCTTGTACAATGTCTGGGACGATAGTCGATAAAATAAACATCCAAAACGAAAAATGATGTAATGTATTATTATTTATATTTTATTTTCATAACAAAAAATTTCATAACCCTAAAATAGTGTATTTCATCTTTTATTATTATTTCTTGTGGTATTCTTTGATATGTTGCCGTTTGGTGTTCTTGTGTATTCTTGAGTGTTGAGGGCCAGGTCGGATAGGATGACAAAGTGATTGCATAATCTCACAAGTTTATCTAAATTGCAAAAATGCAGTTTGACATTTAGAACAAAACGAGGTCAAAAATCATCATCACCTCAGACAAACTCCTCTGAATAGCAAGTTTCAGGTCTTGCTCGATTTTTGATTTCTTATTGAAAAGATTATTGACTGGTCGCGGTGCTCCTGTTCCACTTTGATTTTTTTCGCCCTCAACCTTCGATTCATCGTGTGTCTCAATTTCTCTGCCACTCTCGTCATCGCTGATGCATATAACATCATCATAAGAACTCAGATCGATGAAATCGAGAGGGCTCGACATTTTTTGTTGTTTTACATCGCCATGTTTTTTTCTGTCCAAGGGGGTTTCCCAAGGAAATTACATTTTCCTAGCCAATCAAAATTCGACAAATATAATGGATATGACATAAATAAACTACGGATCTTAATTACCGAATTGTCTAAAAGTTATTGCTGGTTCATTGAGTTTTCGGATTTCCGTTTTCATATTCTGCACGTGGCCATTTCGACAACTTATGTCTCCGGATTTCGAGATCATCCGGCCTTACAACAGTCCGGCCCTATGCCAGTCCGGCCTTTGTCTATCCGTCCTTGTATTGTTAATTGATACTATATCGTTGTTTTGTTCAGTTTGGTCATGATATCGGAGATAGAAAGTCGTAATATTTATTGTTCAGACTTATATTGATTTTGTCATAAAAATTGCTGCAGAATATAGGAACGAAGGAGTTTTAACCATTTACGAAATCGTGCAGTGAGGGATAGCCTCTGAACTATGTACCAAGTTTATTTTTATTTGAAATAAGGCAATACCTATATTTAAGTAACAATTGCAGACTGAGAATGCCGAAAGATTAAAATTCAAGTGGATTAAAAAAATCAGAGTCAGTCAAAATCCACGGCAAATATGAGAACACCAGAAATGAAAGACCATAGTCACGATACACAAACATGCTAAATATAGCACTAAAACTTCAGGAGATGAGTTTGCTTTCCATCTTCCAGGCAAAAATTGGCATATGAAGTTGAATTTTTCTTATGGCAAAAACAAATTCAACTTCTTATAACAACTTTTCGCGGAAAACAACAGTAATACATAAATTATCGTAAGGCCGGGTCTACTTTTAAGACAGGACCGGATTGGTATGAGGCCGGAATGTTCAGGGCCGGATAGGCAGGGACGGATTTGTCGTAAGGCCGGGACGTCTTGTTACCATGTCTCCGCTGTGCAGATCAAATCAAGACATCGGAAGACACAACATGACTGTATCAAAACTGATACTAGCTAAATGCTCTAATTTTTTCATGGGCACTGTGATTAGCTATCGCATCCGAGTATCTGTCTGGGATTTAAATATCAGAAGTTTTTAGATTTGATCATTTTGAAAGGTGCAGGTATCATCTGTATATCGTACTTAATTAATCATTTAATTCAAGGTTTCATATCTTTCAGTCCTAATATAATATTCAACTGATGAAACTTAGGTTGTTGACCGAAAAAGAGGTGGAGGGTGTTTTTTCATAACAGGCTAACAATCTTAATTTCTCCCAAAAAGATAACAGTGGGTTAAAAATCCACGATAACAGCCACAAAACACTCCCTGTTCAAAAACGGTTAACAACTGTTTTTTTACCAAAACATTTGAAATGTCCAAAACGCATTAACAGAACCCCCTAAAGCTTATAAAGAATAAATTTGTGCGTATGTTTTTGTAGTCTTGGTAACCGTAAGTTCAGATATTTTCATCATTTATGAAATGAAAAATAACATTTAATTTTAGCCCAAGTCAAAAGTTTTTTGTCAAATATTCTAAACTTGGGAAGATACGATAAACGTTTTAATCATATTTTGACAACAAGATTACATGTGTTTATATGTTTCTGATGTCTGAAAAGTATTTTTTAAATCAGATTTTTTACAAATCATGATTCTATCAGTGTGTGACAGCCATTAATGAAAATTTATCAGTTAAACAAAAACGTTGAATTTATAGATTTTTTTTATAAAATGAACCTCGATGTGATCATACATAGACTACATAAGCTTTTTATATTGAATAAAATTGACCCAAATAACAAGGTAAACCATTCTACTACATTGGTAAGCCACATGACTTTGTATCTTCTGAGGATAACAAATTAACAAAACAAAATAAGTAAACAAACACTTACATTTTACGGGAATAAATAATAAACCAGTGAATAAATATGTATTTATAAACATTAATTTACATGTGTCACAGAAACAGGTACTTGGTGACGAGTAAAAAATCAATAGAAGATGTCTCACTACTATAAACATGTAAAAATATTTACCAATCGTTTCATTACAGGCAGCCTTAACAAAATAGCACCGTATACACGTCATTTATACTAATGAGAGATTATTACAATAAATACAAAGCAAGAATAAACATGCCGAATGCAAAAATAATCACTGCTTTTATGATGAAAACGACACAATATTGAGCAAATTTGTGTCTTTTATATAAAAAGAAGAAACTTATATTTTGAGCATAGTTTTACCAGAGACATATAAATACATCTATATGTCTCTGGTTTTACTACAAGTAAAGAACTATTTTAGACTAATTTGCAACAAAGTGCCTACAAATTTTCTTAAATATACCAAATATCATTGTTATCGGTAATTATAGCTAGGTTGTTATCGGGTATTCGGTGGATACCAGATTTTAACAGGACCGCTACGTAAAACGTCGTCAATGACCACTGTGAAGATGTTTTTAGCATTTTCTGTGCCATGTATATGGTGGCCTTAAAAATTGTATCAAAACCTCCTTTTGCATATTCAATTAGGGGAATTTATTTTGTAATAACATTGTTCCATAAAGTTTGTAGATTTTTCTATTCCGGGTTCAACTTAAGTAAATTTCCTGAAATGGTACGATTATTTTTACATTTTGGCATACAATCATTAAGCAATTCCTTGTCATCCAACATAGTTCTGAATACAAGGAATTCCAAGGCGAACCTAGCCGTTATCGCAAGTATATGGCAAACCCTTGTTTTAGTCTTTTATTAGTTTTTTAAGGATTGATATCACCAAATTGTCGACTGATTTAAAAAGAGAGCAATGTAATAACAAAAAACAAACAAACAAACAAACAAACAAACAAACAAAACAAAACAGAAGAAACCTGTGAAGCATGAAAGTGAAAAAGTATACCCTTTAGATATACATGCAGGGGCCATGTCTGCATAAGCAACAGTTCCGGGGGTTAATTAGGTCTTTAAATTGGTTTAAATTCCGTCGATGCATTACTCAAATCATTGGATTGAGCCACTGACAGTGTGACGGGTGATGAATACAGAGCAGGAAAGCTTACCCTTCCGGAGCACCTGTTGTCACTCTTTTAGAGTTCACATTGTAAGCGCGTTTTGTGGTGTTCGTGTGTTTTGTTGATGTGTTGTATCTTTAGACTTCTGTCTTTTTGTGGTTTTGTTTTTGCCTTGGACTTTGATTTATGTAATCTTTTGTTATACTGTCGTTGTTTCATTACAGATTGAGACGACTGCGTGTCTGAAGGGTTGAAGACCATGAAAGGATGTCCTCAATTGTGATATTTTAATTGTATTTGTTTTCCTGAGAGAATAATGAATGACGTTCAGTGTACTTAAATACATCCTTTAAATAAATCTGGACCATTTACTGTTCAAATTATACATACTTAAGACACTTTACCACCTTTTTCAAATTTTTCTACGATAAAAATTGTAATAGTAGTGCACTGCATAAAAAAAGAGTGCACATCATTGCAGTAGTTAAATTCAGAGCATGCAGATGCAAAAATAGAATTTCATTTTGGGTCCAATGTTAAATGACCTTCCATACATCATTCCAATACAGTTAACTTCTTAAATTTGCTTCAACGGTTTCAGAGCAGATGATAGAAATGATGTTTTTCTCGTAACTATATGTTCTGGTGCATGTTATTTTTTCGGTTAGGAATGAAATGAGCAATTTATGTAAAGGACCTTCGAAACAGCATTCCTGTTAATGTAAGTTAAGCTGAATTTGTTTCAGATGTTACAGAGGAGCTGATCAAATTATGATTCTCACAGAGTTCAATGCTATTTATGTTCTCTGCTGGCTGCAATGTATTTTTTTCAGTTCAGATCTGACCGAAATGGACAATCTTTGAAAAGCCTTCCGTATATCATTCCAATAAACTTTATTTGAAATTTGCTTAAGGTCAAATGTTGAACTATGCTCCGAGCTTGCGGTCATGTTTTTGGTGAAGTGGGCTCAGAGGAATTGATGAGAATGGGAAAAGTTAAAGGACGGACGGATCCGGACGGGTGAACAATGGACAACTGACGCCAAGTGATGACAAAACTTTCAACAGCATTTGACCAGAACAGCTAAAAGGACCGCAAAGCCAATGTTATACGATACATGCAAATATTGAGTGGATGAAAATATGCCGAAGTTACCGTGAATTTAGATTCTGCATATGGCTATTTTGACAACTCATGATGAAATCAAAACATTTGTAAAGATGAATGGTCACTGATCATATTAATATATTTCTTAATTTTTTGCATGTAATGTATAACATTGGCTTTGCGGTCTGCTTTGGGCGTTTATCAAGCAATCAGTTGATTTTTTAATCGACTGATTATTTGTTGCTTGATAAACGCCCAATGAGCAAAGAGGGTATAATTAAGTCTGAAATGGACTGAAACTGAGCTATATCAGCCCTTCAACGAAACAAGACGAAAAATGACGACAATAACTTCATAATAGAATTGCTGATAAGTTATCAGTAAAACCTGCATGATTAATTGCCTATAAGTGAAGCTGTGTGCATTTAAGTTAAAATTCAAGCCAGTTTCCACTTCCCTGTAGAATAGACTAAATTGTCTCCCTTACCTTGATTTCTGCTACAGGCTTATGTCATTTTCGTGTGTCAAAAGGTGGTGGCTGGTCATGGCCCAACTTGTTTCAACCTGGTGGATTGTGCCTGATCCAGTTTGTGCGATTAGCTTCACAAGTTTTTTTTACATCAGTACTTGTTACACGCAAAAATAACTGATACCAAAATGTTTATCTATTATAACCTAACATGTGAAGACATCGACAGTGTGTGGATTATACATTTAACTATTTATTGAATAATACGTGTTAAGACATTTGCAAAATCTGCTATCATCAAAGTTAACGGTTTGTTTTCCCCATATCTATAAACGACAGTTCTCTGAGATTTATGTCAACTGTCAATTATACCATTAAACCACCGAATGCAAGTCAGGATAGGAAGATTTATAATGTATTCTGGTGATCAGAGATTTGTCCCTAACAAGAAAAATAAAGTCCAGTTTCACACAACTATTTGGTATTTGGATGGCAATTCTAAGGTCACTATAGATCAGTCATAAAGTTCTGCATCACGGCAATTAAATGCAGAGATAAGAAGAATGAAAATTTTTCAGTCCTAAAAGTGTTAAAATGTATATCTGTACATATTTTTATAGAACGCATTTACGATTTTCCAGTTTCGTGCTCATAGTACGTTTTTGATAAATTAAATAACATTTTTTTTTATAAAAATTCTCGAACTCACCTGTATCTGTACTACTCACAGATCAGAGACATATCTATATGTCTCTGTCACAGATAGAGCTTCGGTACCCTAGCTTCTACCGACTGTGATTTCTCCTTTTGTATCAATTCGCCAAACAACAGAAAATCGCTTGAGAAAGAAAAATCTGAATGAATTTATATATTATTGTGCCAGGAGCGCAACAGATCAATATGGTTGCGATCTAATATTTTTACTAAATGTATAATTTATCTAATTATCATGATTATAAAGTAAATTCTGTTTTCAACAATACTGATAAAAGGGTTTTACATCGTTTCTTATTACATTTCTACCTCACTAACATATCATTTATGAAGATGGTTCCGTGTAAATAAATAGCGTCTAGGACTTCCCGTCAAGATTTTATAATAGCTAAAGAAGATATTAGGTTTTACAGAATGATCTAAATCCTAATAACCACTGTCATCATCCGTAACATACGTCAAACACTCATATTACTAGTAATTCTCTTCGTGTTTGAAAAGTATTCGTATGTACTCGTAAATTTAATCTCACGTATTCGCTCAGTGTTTGTTTATATATGCAAATCTATGGCAAAAAGACCATAATCTAATCACAACGATTCGCAAGAATAGTAAGACCAATCGCATACCATAGCAAAACCAATAGACTTGCTACATGTTCCTTTCTTTTTATAAGTAACTTTTTTCATAATTCTTACAATCAAAAGTATTTTAACCAAAGATATATTTTATCTGATAGATATGTTTCCTGAGTGTTGTGGAACATAGTCTGCATCAGTTAAAAATGTGTTTTCATATGTGTTTGCAATTTGCTATGTCTTCCAAGTAGTGGATCACGCCTCCATGGCCCCGTTAAGTCTATGGTAAAGTTCATTTTTGCTCCTGATTTGTGCAGTCTAGCGTGACCAATGATTTCCCCCTCCATCTTTCAGCGTCATGAACGTAGAGCACCGCAAAGGTAGTGTAGCGGTGTCAGAGTAGTGTGACGATGGGACATTAAGTCGCACATTTGACCTTGATCATAACTTGCCCACTGAAAAATACCCGAAACCTAACCCAAACCTAGGTCTTTGTTTGTACCTATCTTCACCTTTGTGTTGTTTTACTCCGGAAGCTTTTTTTGTATTTCCTGAGCTTGTAAGTGCTTTTCTGTTGTTTTAATTGTTTCCCATGTTTCTGCAATACCATTAAACCAAAACCCTTATGTTGTTTTCTATCGATTTGGTTGCCTTTGCATGGGGGGGGGGGGGGGGG